>MEHQ01000463.1:853959-972722 GCA_008828725.1 Saccharina japonica | reverse complement strand
GGGTCAGGGGGGTGTACGGGGGGGGGGATGAGGGGGGGGTGGAGGAGGGGAGGGGGGGCGTAATCATGCCGTGCACGGCCTAGTCGTATGACCATAGACCCTCGCATCCCTACAATGCAGGGATGGAGCACGTTGGGTTTTCACCAACCAGGCAGACATTGGGGGGGGGGGTACTCATTTCCATGCATGGCCGTAGTCGTATGACCATAGACCCTCGCGTCCCTACAATGCCGGGACGGAGCACGTTGGGTTTTCACCAACCAGGCAGACATTGCTTGCACCAAGCGCGAAGCGCCGCGAAGTATTGGGCGAGTCGAATGGATGGTGAGCTACGTCCTGCTAAGAACCGCCTGTGAGGCGGACTTGCATATGGGTAGGACTATCTCGGTTGGCAGTGTGGAACACTACAACAACTGATTAACCCTCCTACTCAAATCACTCGCCCGCCATTTCGATCGCGTAACGAACACAAAAAAAGGAACGCTCTGTGCTACACACACGTACATACAATAGCGGCGCGGCATCTCACACAGATAGGTAGGCGTTCGCGTACGCGCGCAAGGATAAAAAGCGAGCTAACGAACTCGTTATCTACCGATTCCATCTACCTATTCCATCTACGGAAATTATGTACGGAAATCATGTTCCGATTCCATCTACCGATTCCATCTACCGATCCCATCTACCAATTACATCTACCGATTCCATTTACCGATCCCATCTACCGATCCCATCTATCGACTCCATCTACCGATTCCATCTACCGATTCCATCTACCGATTCCATCTACCGACTACATCTACTGAATACGCCTACCGATCGCATCTACCTACTACTGTACTGTACATCTACCCATCACATCTACCCCTTACATCTCCTTCAAACCTCCAGTTTATCTACATACATTTGTTTCAAGGGTGCGGTTAGTAGGCTATATATACACTCTGGGGGTACTCGGGCATATACTTACCCGAGTCTGACCAAAACAACCAGGTTATGTACCCAGATGCATCCCCGAGTATGACCGAAACTACCACGTTTAGTACCCAGATACATACCCAAGTATGACCAAAACAACCAGGAATAATACTCAGAAACATACCCGAGAAAGACCGAAACCACCAGGTTTAGTACCCCAGATACATACCCAAGTATGACCAAAACAACGAGGTTTAGTACCCGGGTACATCCCCGAGTACAACCAAAACAACAGATATAGTACCCGGGTACATACCCAAGCATGACCAAAACAACGAGGTTTAGTACCCGGGTACACCCCCGAGTAGGACCAAAACAACACCTGGTTTAGTACCCAGATACATACGATACATGCCCGAGTATACTTACCCTTATGATACTAAACACACGCTTGATACGTATTGCAGTACGTTACACCCCAGATACATACGATACATACCCGAGTATACCCTTACGATACTAAACACACGCTTGGTAGTGCATGCAGTACGAGTACGTAGTCTACCCATGTTTTATCGGCGATTCGCACCAGAACTTGTCGTAGTTAGTGTCGCCGAGGCCGAGTAGAGCGAACGGAAGTCCTTGCAGCAAGTCCTTCGGCTGGGCCCTCCTTTTCAAGAACCTGGCTCGTAGTGAGGGGCGGGGCGGGGGTAATCATGTCATGCATGGCCGTACGTAGTCGTATGACCCTAGACCCCCTGCACCATTACATTCATTAAAAAAAAAAAAAAAAAAAACAGCTGTGAGATCGAGGATTTCGTCCAAACTCATTTTTGCTATGAATAGTTGAGTGTGATACTTCGATCGCGCGTAACTACGGGTTTTATATATATATATATATATATACCTGGTATATATGTTATATATATATGTCCTCATGCAGAATGTATAAATACATCCCGTATGAGGAGAATCACAATCTGAGGCTGTAGAATTTCAGGGAGCGTGTGTCTACATGCAATGCCGGCACGGAGCACGTCTTCTTGTGAAAGCCACGAAGGTTGTGATTCTGTTATGTGTGTGCTTCCTCTGTGTTTGCCTTTGTGCCGTCATATATGGACACGGATCACTAAAAAAAATGGTGCAACTGTCGGTTTTCACCGACCCAGGAAGGCATTTGCTTGCTTGCTTGCGCCAAGCGCGAAGCAAAACGGGAGGTGTTTGGCGAGTCGTACAAAGGGTAACCTACATCCTGCTGCTATATGCATATATACGAAGAACCGTTTTTGTGAGGCGGAACCTTTCTTGCATCCGGATGACAAGAGTTGAAGGAATGAGTGACGGAGTGCAGTGTACTACTGTAGTAAGTGATAGTAAGCCGCCCGCCTTTGGAGGAAAATAAAAAGTGCTATGATACGTACCCGATGAACAATCCCGTGACATACGAAGTACATATCATATATATATATATATGTATAATGTAATAAACATGAACAATGCTGCAACAAAAAAAATGAAATTCCGCCGATTTTGGGGGTAAAAAAAAAAAAAATTGGAAAAAAAAAAAAATCAAATCCGATTTTCATTGGTCAGAACCCGCACCACCACCCAAGATTATACCCCAAGATCCTAATATTTGGTGCTGGTGCGTGTGCTGACCAATGAAAAGCGTATTTGAATTTTACTTTTTCCAAATTGAATTTATTTCATACTCGTTAATACGGGCCCTAAGGAGAGCCCTCCGTCACTCGAAAAATGTTTTCAGCCGAAAAGTGCTATACCACTATGGGCGAATATATAAGGACCATTTGCACATTAAAACGAAGACTAAGCGGTACTTGTATTTACGAACAGAGTGGTATACCTCTATCGTGACACGAAAATCTCGTGAGTGTTCTATTCATATTTTTAACTTAAAAGTCGACGCGTGCTACGATAGAGGTACGTACCACTCTGTCCGGAAATATAAGCGCCTTTTGTACATTCATACTCAATAAAGACGCTTCTTATATTTCGGGACAGAGTGGTACGAGCAGTTTTTGGCTGAAACGTTTTCTGAACTCAAAATCGCCCGAAATTATATTCTTGTGTTGGATTTTTTTTTCCATTTTTTCATTCTTACGTAGGCCATGGGTTTGCTTGCTCATCGGGTATTATTCGTAGCCTTTTATTTTCCTCCCAAATCAGTTCTTGGCTTACTATTAGTATAGAGTTGATTAAGTCACCACCCTCAGAAGGCAAAAAACACGGTGCACCTCTATGTACAGTACCGTAGCATGCGTCAGTCGTGAGTCTAGTCTTGTCCGTACTTTACCTCCAAAATCTCTCGGTGTTTTCCGGGGCGTCTCCATTTCCTGTCGTTGAGACCACCAAGACCAGGGCGCTCCATTCCTTCAGCTCCGGTTTCATCTGTGCACATGTATAAATGTATATAGCATCAAAGATGTCAGGAGACGGGGCAACCGAACCGTTAAGCAATCAGTCAGTCAGTCAGTCAGTCAGTCTGTCAGTCTGTCAAGGGCGTGCGTCAAGGCATTTCTATCCGTCTAGACGGATTGTCCCCTATCCCCGCTCGCACAAACGTTTCATTTTCTGTGTGGAAACCCCTATTAATTTTCTTAGTTTTGAATGATGTGTGCAGCTGCTGCTTGCTGCGTGCCCGCACCAGAGCGCGGCAGGACAGCACAGCAGCAGCTTCGACCGAGGCAGACATGGACAGCAGTCAGCAGTCAGTAATCCTAACCCACAATTCGATGTGAGGCGACGAGGCAAGAAAAGGCTGAAGTCTTCTCGCAATATAAATGCAAGGCAAGAACCGTAGTGGGGGAGGAGGGAGAGGAGCCTACTTTGTGACCCCGGATCTGAGTTACGACTATGGAGGAGAGAGAAAGGAAGGGCGAACATGATAAATGGGATGAAAAAAAAGAAAAAAAGTCAGTACAAACAAAAATACAGGTTTTCATTATTATGGTCAGCGGTTTTCCTAAAACCGGGGATTTTCAACCCCTGTCCCCGGGTGTTGCCGTCAAGGCGTTTTCCTTGACGCCGTCCGTCAAAAGGGAGTAAAGTGCCGTCTCCAGACATATTCGGTTACAACGTATGTATCATTTCGTGAAATTTCGCGAGCACAACGCAAACACACGCGACACAACGCATACCGGGTATATACCACACGTTACCAAGTATATACAAGGCGAACAGGCGCGTGTGGTCAGCAAACACCCGAGAAAAAGCTAGCAAGCAAGAGCACGAGTACAACGCATACCGAGTATATTCACACGTTTCCGAAGTACAAGGCAAACAGGCACGTGTAGTCAGCGCATACACCCGTCACCAAGTATATACAAGGCAAACAGGCGCGTGTAGTCAGCGCATACACACAAAAAAGCAAGCAAACGAGAGAACAAACACCCCCCCCGTAAATAGTAATCAGGACCCATGTGACATACAAAAAAACTATCTATTCCAGTATTTTTACGAAGCATATTTGGTCCTCTGGTTACTATGTTACCCCCCCCCGTAAGGGAAATATTGCTCAGTGAGTGAGTAACTTTTGTGCCCAAAAAAGGGGCAAAAAACAAAAAACGCCATACCTACCGCTACAACGCCGCCATTCCAATGGTTGTCGCGGTATGTACAATGTTCCCGTTGGGGAAAAACAAGAAACTGCTGTACGCTAAATCCAATCCTTGGGAATCAGATCTAACCCTGGCATTTTTTGTTGCAAAGTGGTAGTGGATGGTACGCCACGGATCGTTAGCGCCGTCCCCTGCGTGCTGGCACTGCTGGGCCTATTGTTTGTACTTTTTGTTTTTTCCATCGAGACGCCCCTTTTATTTGTTTTTAGCCAATTTTTGTGACCATGGGGCGAGTTTTCAGGGAAATGGGCTATATAACGTGAGACCATCATCATCAGTTCAGTCCAAACGAACCCAACCCAATCTAGTCAGATCCAACTCAATAAGAGACCCAATCAAGCCCCATCAAATCTATAATTCCATCAGACCCAACCCAACCCAACCTAATTCGATCAGATCCAATTCAATCAGATCGAATCTAACTTAATCCAATTTAGTCCAATCAGATCCAATCGAGCCCAACCCAATACAATCCGATCAAATCCAACCAGATCAAACCCAACCCAACCCAAACCCAACCCAACCAACCCAACCCACCCAACCATATCTAAGCCCCCGTCCAATTCTAAGACCCGTCCCTCGCCCATCTCTCACCTTCTTCCAACCATCGCACGCCAAGAGGGTGCTGGTCAGGCCTCTCTCCTTGCAGCGGTCGTTGATCCCCTCCGCAATGGACTGAGCGTTGCCCGTTTGCGACCCATACATGACGGCAATCCTGGAATCGGGACCGCATGTGCACGTATACGTATGTTATACAGGGGGAAGGGGTGGATACAAGGAGGTGAGGCGTACGTAGTGAGCTGGACGCATGCTACGGTATAACATATAGGGGTAGCAGATGAACTTTCCGAGAATTTTCTGATACTCCTGGAATCGGGGCACGCGCACATATATACCGTATATACTATACAGGGGGAAGAGATGGCGAAAGGGGGGTGCACGAAGTGAGCTGGACGCGTGCTACGGTATATAATATATAGGGGTAGTAGCACCTGAATTTTTCGAGAATTTTCCGAGAATTTTCTGAGGCTCAAATTTTGTTATTAATAGTAAAAATAAGTAACCATATAGGTTTTAGTGTGTAACGTAGGTCCTCCTATTGATCCCCCGTAATACCAAGTATATTTAGTAGACCACCCTGTCCCTAAATGTAACAGACATTTTGTATAGAAATATCTAATCAAAACGGTGATTATATTTCGGGACACAGTGCTCAAGGCTAAACATGGTGTCACAATAAGTTGTTTCTCGTTGGTGGGGCCCGTACTGGCAGGTGGCTTATTATTAACCAACCTGTGCGGTTGCAGTGGCTGAGCTGCTGCAGACGGCACCACTTTCCCTCCCGCCACGAGCTCGGGTGCCGCCGCCGCTGCCGCTGCTGCTGGCACCGCTGCTGGCACCGCTGCAGACGCCGCTGCTTTTGCTGCTGCTGCTGCTGCTGCTTCTTTTGCTGCTGCTGCTTCTTTTGCTGCTGCTGCTTCTTTTGCTGCTGCTGCTTCTTTTGCTGCTGCTGCTTCTTTTGCTGCTGCTGCTTCTTTTGCTGCTGCTGCTTCTTTTGCTGCTGCTGCTTCTTTTGCTGCTGCTGCTTCTTTTGAAGCTGCCGCTTCTTTTGCTGCTGCTGCTGCTGCTGCTTTCGCTGCTGCTGCTGCTTTTGCTGCTGCTGCTGTTTCTGCTGCTACCAATCCTGCTGCTTCTGCTGGTTTTACAGCTGCTGCTGCTCCTGCTGCTGCTACCGCCGCTTCTTCTCTCGCAGGCGCCCCCTCCCCCCCTCGGCCGCCGACAGCGTCACCCAACGGCTCTTTCGCTCCCCCCCGATCGCCGTTATCTTCCGCCAACGGCTCTTTCGCTCCCCCTTGGCCGCCAATAGCATCCACCAACGGCTCTTTCGCTCCCCCTCCCCCTCGACCGAAATTATCTTCCGCCAACGGCTCTTTCGCGCGCGGCGCAACCGCGGTGGTGGGGGCCGCGAGGTTCTCCACATTTACATCGGCGTTATCACACATGCCGCTACGAAGTGCGTCGAGAGACGTGTAGAGGGAGGCTAGCCAGGGCTCCACGACCTCCTCCATGTTGGTGGCCTCATCGGCGAACGCAGGGGTGTGGAACGGCTCCGACCCGAGCTCTCGCAGCCTCTTGTCGAAGCTCTTCCCCATGTAACTGACGATGGCGGTGGTGAGGGTGGTGGCCGGCGATATTCCAGAGGGGAGGGTAGGAGCGCGAGGGGGGAGGCGTGTTTGGGGGGGCGTACTCATTTGTTGCTTCCGCGCCTTAGTAATTTGAGCCATTGACTCACTCGACATCCTTTCGGATTGGACGGTTGGGCACGTTTTGGGGGGGGGTGTAGCTTCAAATTTGTGTTGCCGGCTCTTCCGGGCCGTAAGTCGTATGGACCTTAGACAGGGGAGGGTAGTGGTGGGAGTGGTGATGATCCGGTTATGAGGGTAGTGCTAGTGATAAAGGTGATAGGTCAGTGTGGTTTGGTGGTAAGCGTGAGTACCTGGTGGGGCGCCTAGAACAGTATGATGCTGGTTCTTTATCGGCCATTAGACCATTCCGTTTCGAGGCGGAGAGACATCGTGTCCCTAGCTTCCAAAATGACGATCTACCTCCAAACCTTTGGGACGGCTCAATTGACGTTTTTGTCAGATTAGTGACTTCAGGGGGGTGCACTCACTCACTTCGATGTGGGGGGGGGGATCTAATTATTTATGATACGGGTATTTTATTCCCGATATATTAGTGGTGGCATAACATCGTTTTATGGTGACTTGTTTGAAGAGAAGAATAGGTGAGAGCGATATGTGAGGAAGGGAGGGCTGTAGGGTTGGGGTACGGCTCGAATCTTACTCCCTGCTAGTCTATATGACAAATGTAAAAACTACAGGCACAAGAGCCGTCTCCTTACGTTTCGGGACAGGCCATAAACAGCGCGCTACGTTCTACTTTCTGACGTCAATAGTCGCGCGGGTGTGGTGGTAGGAAAACATGCTGCAATTAATAACAGCTACGGTAGACTGACCGCGTCTTGACCGCTTGACTGACCGCCCCCAACACTAAAACTAGCATATTAAGGTCACACGAGATCTTGACGCGTCCACAAAACCGGTCCGCCATTACGGGGGACCATATTAAAAAAACAATAAATTTCATCGTTTTTACGGACATTATTTCGTCCTATTTACTATGGTCCCCCGATATGGCATTGAAGACCGCGGTTTGATCCCTTGACTGACCGCCCCCAACACTAAAACTACTGTAGTGTATGAAGGCCAGACAAGACCTTGACGGCCTTGACGCGTCACAAAAAGACCAGCTTCCTGTCAATCAATCGCATCTCTTTGCGGTGTATGGGTGTGTCACCAGAACTTGTGGTAATTCGTGTCCCCTACGTAGGTCGAGGAGCTCTGATCCACTTTAATGCGGTCCCCGGACTATTTATTCAGGGTAGCTCTGCAAGGTAACAATTCTCCATATAATATCCCGGTGATAGTGCGGTGCCGCACTATTTAGTCACCCCAAGATAGTGCGGTACCGCACTATTTCTCACCCAATATAGTGCAGTACCGCACTGTCCTGGGATAGTGCGGGACCGAGACTGTAGTTTGTGAAGTGCGTGTCTGTGTCTCTCACCAGATCTTGTGGTAATTCGTGTCCCCTACGTAGGCCGAGGAGCTCTGATCCACTTTAATGCGGTCCCCGCACTATATATATTCAGGGTAGCTCTGCAAGGTACACAATTATCGATATAATATCCCGGTGATAGTGCGGTACCGCACTATTTCTCACCCAATATAGTGCGGTAACGCACCGTCCTGGGATAGTGCGGGACCGCGACTGTAGTTTGTGAAGTGCGTGTCTGTGTCTCTCACCAGAACTTGGGGGAAATTCGTGTCCCCTAGGCCGAGGACCTCCAATCCACTTTAATGCGGTCCCCGCACTATATATATTCAGGGTAGCTCTGCAAGGTACACAATTCTCCATATAATATCCCGGTGATAGTGCGGTACCGCACTATTTAGTCACCCCAAGATAGTGCGGCACCGTACTATTTAGTCACCCAAGATAGTTCGGTACCGCACTATTTTGTCACCCAAGATAGTTCGGTACCGCACTATTTTATCACCCACGATAGTGCGGTACCGCACTACTCCACCCCAAGATAGTGCGGTACCGCACTATTTAGTCACCCCAATATAGTGCGGTACCGCACTATTTTCTCACCCAAGATGGTGCGGTGCCGCAACTACCCCGGGATAGTGGAGTGCGGGACCGCAACTGGCTGTAGTTTGTGAAGTGCGTGTGTCTGCGTTTTCTCACCAAAACTTGTCGTAATTCGTGTCCCCCAAGCCAAGGAGCGAAAACGGCAGCCCCGCCAGCAAATCCTTCGGCTGCGTCCTTCGCTTGATGAACCTGCCACAGACGCGAGGGAGCGCACGGGAAACATCCCACGAGTTCCGTAAGCACACTATAGGCCGCTCATGAATACCTAAAGAAAGAGCCTACTAAAGACACCTTCGTAAAGATTATTTTTGGAGGACGCTTCAGAAAAAATTGGACTGCCTAAGAAAACGTGCTCAGTGGCGAGAGCTACGACACTAAAATCTTCTAAACTAGTGTCGGTGCTCGAGGTTGTTTTAAGGGCATTAGCCAAAAATAGCTATACTTAGGCACTTTGAGCCATTTGTAGGTACAATGGAGCGCGGGCCCAATATCAGGCGGGCCAGGAAGCCTTTTCCGGGGTACATTACGCAGTGTACCTATAGATGGCGTAAAGTGCGTAGGTATACCTATTTTTGGCTAATGCCCTTGTTTTAAGCAGGGTGGGTCAAATTAAGGTTATAAAGCCTTGCTCACATTTCCAGCAGGTGTTTCTTGTTAAATAGACACGAACTTGTACATTCTACGTGCTTCCGTAAATAGAAACGTGTTGCTACATACAGCATGGGGACAATTCACGCGTTCCGTAAAAAAACGGCACACACGAAGTACAGCAACAGCGCGAAGCCCGCCCAGCCACCCCACAGACCAGGAGGCAGCTGCAATCTCGGTGACAGCACGGGTCTACCGCACGGCTCCCTCCCTCCCTCCCTCCCTCCCTCCCTCCTTCCGTCCCCTACCCACTACCCCCTCTCCCCTGTCAAAACACGCCTGCGCCTCCACACAAGCACAAGGGTGATGGTGACATGAACGGAGATATACTGACTCTTCCAGTCCCCTACTCTAAAAAAACGCCGCTAAATAGTGTTGAAACCCAGCATCACCACAAATAGCGGGTGGACGGGTAGGGCTCACCTCCAAAACCTCTCGGTATTCTCGGGGGGGTCACCGTTGCCAGTAGTCGACACCACGAAGACAACAGCGCTCCACTCCTTGAGCTCGGGGTTCATCTTTTAGTTTTTGGGGCAGGGGTCGGAAAGGCAAGGGAAAATGATAGGGCTGGGTGAGGCGGGGTTTGAGTGCGAACCAGCGCCCGACGTGCCCTGAGTCTAAATCGCGGCTGGTGGTGGTGGTGGTGGTGGTGGTGGTGACAGGTGTGGTGTTGGTGGTGTTGGTGGTGTTGGTGTTGGTGGTAGTGGTGGTGCTCTTGCTGATTGTTATCGTACTGCTACTATTAATACCTACCACGACCGCTGTACTGCTATTACTACTACTTGTACTGCTGAATACTTACACGATCACCACTGCTACGCGTACTATCACTATTGATAATGCTACTGCTTCTGCTGCTGCTACTACTAATACTACTGGTACTACTGCTGGGCAAGGTTAGGCTAGACAAGGTCGGCCATCGCCAAAACACGACAACGCAACCCACCACCACCATCGAGACGATTTTTTGTTTAGCCTGTTTTTGTGACCATCGGCCAGATTTCAGGGAAATGAGCTACCACTTTACCCCGGAATATAAGGACCTTTTGTACATTAACCCCTAATCGAACTGTTCCTTATATTTCCGGTTAGAGAGGTTCGAATGTGATAATATCATCATCATCATCATCATCGCCATCATCATCAACACCATCATCATCATCATCATCATCGCCATCATCATCATCATCATCATCATCATCACCACCATCACCATCACCACCACCACCATCACCATCACCATCACCATCACCATCACCATCATCATCACCATCACTATCATCATCATCACCACCGCCAACACAAGAGAAGGCAACTCAACATCTCTCCAAGCACAAGACAAGGACCGAAAAAAAAAACGCAGCGCAACGCGAGCAAAAAAACACGACGACGACAACAACAAAAACCCCACCTTCTTCCACGCGTCGCACTTGAGCAGCGAGCTCTCCACTCCCCGCTTCTCGCAGCTCTCATGGATGCCCTCGGCGATCGACTGCGCGTTGCCCGTCTGGGAGCCGTACATGACGGCCACCCTGGGAGAGACAGAATTCGCGAGGGAGGTGGGGTGGGGGGGGGGGGTGTACTCATGTTGTGCACTGCCGTAGTCATATGACCTATAGACCCTCGCATCCCTACAATGCCGGGGACGGGGGAGCGCGTTGGTTTTCACCAACCAGGCAGACCATTGCCTGCACCAAGCGCGAAGCGCCGTGAGTATTGGGCGAGTCGCATGGAGGGTGAGCTGCATCCTGCTAAGAAGCCCTCTGAGGCGGACTTGCATATGACGACAGCTTCAATGAGTTATTTAATTTCTGGTGTGGCCACATCCGGAGGACAGCAATGGGTTTTACTACTGTAACTGCCTCGCGGCCGCCTTACCATATTAACACTACGTGATACGACCATTCCCCTTGTGGGCGACAAAAGGTTCTCCACCCCGCACAAATGATCTACTCGACCGCCAGCTTTGGTGACCGCCAAAAAAAATAACAAAAAAAAACGGCACCCTGGTTGTCTAGCTCACGCAGCGAGTGGCGTGTTTTACAGCGTCGTTGCCAACCGACGCCAACCCAACCAATAAATATATCATATATTTATAGGGGAAGGGGTGTGGGGGGGGCGGGGGGGGGGTGTACTCATTAGCAGCATGTCATGCATGGCCGTAGTCCTATCACCATAGACCCTCGCATCCCTACAGCGTCGGGACGGAGCACGTCGAGCTTTCACCGACCAGGCAGACTTCTGCTTGCACCACCAGGTGCGAAGCGAAACTGAAGGTGTGCGGCGAGCCGCATGATAGGGTGAGCTGCACCCTACCAAGAACCGCTTGTGAGGAGGCGGGTCTTGGCGGGGGGAGGGGCGTTCGGTAACCAGAATGAATGCAGTTGTTGACGTTTTTCGCACATAAATTACCCTTAAGAACTGGTCCCACATATTTGGGGACAAAATACTTGGAATTAGTGTGGGATACATTTTTCAGTTCCGAGTGGGCTATAAGGGCTAGACTCTCGTTTCGGGAACCCACCACTTGGAAGTACAATGAAATACGTGTTTTCTGCAAAGTGCGGTACTAAACGAGGCATTGAAATCATCGCCAAAACTTACTTTAAGGGACGTTATTATCGGAGAAAACTTTTTTTTCGTCAGAATTTCCAAATTTTGTTGAAATAATTTCCAAAAAAATTGGAAAATTCTTCAGCGAGCATGAAAAAAGTACCAGCAAAGTTAAATTTTCAAAATTGTGACGAAACGCCTCCAAAATTCTGGGGCGGGGAAAAAGCTCTCCGATAATAACGGCCCTTAAGGTACGTGGTCACCAAACAGGCTCCAAATAACTCTGTGGAGTAGAACAAAACTTCAGGAAAAGGCAGTGACTATATAGAGCAGTTGGTACCCCGATTTAAGAGAGCCCAAGATAAGCGCATTCGGGATTTAACCCCTTAAGAACTGGTCCCACGAATTTGGGGACAACATACTTGGGATTAGTGTGGGGCATTTTTTCAGTTCTGAATGGGGTAAGAGCGGTCACATCAGCATGTCCCGCCCATACTAAAAGCTATATATTGCCCACTACAGATAAGAGCAACGTGTAGTTAAGAGCGATTGTTTTGGCTTCGCACGGGGGTGCTCTTAAATCGGGGTACCCACTACTGTACCGCTCAACCCTTTTAGAACTGCACTGTCCAAAACTAACTATTCCAGTCAAATTCCAAGTGTTTTGTCCCCACATCGGGACTGCAGTCCTAAAAGGGTTAACCCCTTCAGAACTGGAAAACATGTCCCACACTAATTCCAAGTAGTTTGTCCCCAAATTCGTGGGACCAGTTTTTGAGGGGTTAAGACACGGGTGATAACATAATACACCCTCGGACGAAAAAAAAAACTATTGATAGATTACGGCGGACCATAGTAAATAGAACCTACGGTACACACAAAAACCTACATAATTACCTTTTATTTCTGATAATATTTGGTCTTAGGGCCCATCTTAACGAAGACAGCAAAAATTCAATTTGGAAAATAAAATCCTATTTGAATGTGATTTCGCAAAAAAAAACTGGTTTGCGTCCTATGGGGAATAGTGAATTGCTCGTTCAAATATTTATGAAATCGAAAAAACGCAGCATGCGTCACAGCGCCCAGGTGAAAACAATCGACGAGAGGAGACGAGAGGGAAAGCATGCGTCGACGCGTGCGCGCCGCCGCCAGCATACTTTTGCTTTTGACCGCCCAGGCTAGGAAGCTATCGCTCTCAGGGTCTCCTGGGTGGGCGTAGGGATCCCTGGAACGCCACGGGCGAGACAGGGGCGGCGATTGTGTTATCGAAGTCTTGAGCGTATCATGCTGTTTTTGGGTCGATCGCTCGGTTTTTGATCGGGTTGGAGCATCGAGCTGGTTGAAAAGTTGGGATTGCGACCGCCATGATTGGTTTTGAGGCGCCACCGCCGGGGTACGCTGTGCTATGGTCTATAGGCGTGGGCGCGGCTGTTGTCCCGGTGGCCTCGGGTTGTGGTTCACGTGTTGTCGCCTCGGTCGTGGTCATCGATGCCACCAAGAAATGACCAGATTGTACCGGGGGCGTTTGCCCACCGTGGACATGCCGGTCCAAGTCGGGCCAACTCCTCAATTTGATTTGAATTCTTTGGAAAAGAAGGTCCTGGGACCTTCTTGGTTTTTTCGTCCAATTCAAATTGATTAGACCCCAAGATCCTAATCTTTGATGCTGGTGCGTGTGTTGACCAATGAAAAGCGTATTTGAATTTTATTTTTTCCAAATTGAATTTATTTCATACTCGTTAATACGGGCCCTTATTTAGGGCCCGTATTAACGAGTATAAAATCAATTTAATTTGGAAAAAAAAAAAAAAAAAACGCTTTTCATTGGTCAACACACGCACCAGCACCAATTTTTATGCCCCAAGATCCTAATATTTGGTGCTGGTGCGTGTGTTGACCAATTAAAAGCGGATTTGAATTAAAAAAAATCCAAATTGAATTTTTTTCTTCTTCGTTAATACGGGCCCTTACTATGGCCCCCCGTAAAAAAGTAATCTCGAAAAAAAGGGGGAGAGTGTCTGCTACACGCCAAGCAACGCCTTATTTTTTGTCCAAAAGCAAAACTATTTTCGTTGTGTGTGCCCCGCATGTTTTACGCTTTTCGAAGAAAACCGGCTGAGAAATTCGTCCCAAGGAGCAGTGGTATCTTGCCGACTGTTGTTATCTTGCCGACTGAAGTCAGTTAGTTGGGTAACGGCACGTAAGACTACTACTCTGTACTACGGTAATATTACCGAGGGGGCATGGAGTGAATTGACACACGACACGCAGTGAGACGTGGAAGTGTGGAGGACGTGAGCTTTATTTTTACCCATCCGCCGGATGATGAAAAATTAAAAAATTAAATAAAAATACGGATGACCATAGTAAACAGGACTCAAATTGTTATTAATAGTAAAAATAGGTAAATGAATAGGCTTTGTGTGCACCGCACCTGGTAGGTCCTATTTACTATGGTCCACAGTAATAGTAGTCGTGAAACCCTGCCGACTTATATTATGCGTAGCTCTACTACCTGCACACAACATAGCGCTCTTGGAAAAGAGTTTTTAATCAGAGTACGTTTATATGTATATACATGTCCTTGACATATCATACATACGTACTCGTACATTTAAGAAATAGATCGAAACACCTCACCAAAAGCTGGCGAAGGATGAGTTTCGAGGAAAAAAATATCATTACGGGGGGACACAGTAATTAGGACCAAATATGCTTGTGTGAAAATACTGAAATATATAGGTTTTTGTGTATGTGATGGGTCCTGATTACTCCAGGTCTCCCGAAAATAACAGATGTTCCGGATGCGGGTATGGAGGTTTTACAGAACTCGCAGAACTTCCGGGTACGAGTTCGGCATGGAAGCGTTCTTACAACATAAAAGTTCTGGGAAGGTACTCGTACTACGAATACGAATGTTGTACGAGCCGTACCCGTACCCGTACCCGGTTTTTGTTTCACAAGGCATACCCGTACGACGGGTATTGTGCCACGGGCGTACATAACTTACACAAGTTCCCGGGGTACTGGTATGAACGCCGTACAGAACTCACAAAAGTTCCGGTACGGGTAATACCCGGGAAAACCCCCAGGGTATGGTTCTGTTCGTATGATACCCTACAGAACGTAACAACCTTTTTTTTTCTTCAAATTTTCCAGGGCTTGTCATGGGCCGACGCTGATGGGTCGGCCCGGCCCGGCCCGTCAATTTTTCAGAGTATGGGCCGTGGCCCGGCCCGGCCCACCAATTTTCCAGAGGGTGGGCCGCGGCCCGGCCCAGCCCATCACATTTTCAAACATTCATGGCCCGGCCCGGCCCATCGTTTTTCCAGAAGTCTCGGCCCGCCCCAGCCCATTGTTTTTCCAGAAGTCTCGGCCCGGCCCGGCGCATCACATGGCAGCGAGGCCCATGAGACACGGGCTCTATATATGGGCCGGCCCGACAATTTTCATGGGCCGGTCCGTGAATTTGATGGGCCGGTCCATGGCCCGGCCCATGTCTTGTCCCGTACTAAAAGTTGCGTGAGTGTACGCAGACGTGATTTTGTTACGTTTAAGTGTTGATTTTTTCAGATTTTTCGTTGTATTTTCGTATTTTTTCCCGTCTGGATTTATTTGGAGTGACAGCTGTTTTCGGCCCATGAGACACGCCAACCCAGTACCCACTACCTCGTACTCACCACACAATTCTGCTCCATCAACGACTTTGCGGGATGGCTTCCGTCCCGACTGTGGACTGTGGACCACCACCTCCTCGAGCTGCTGCAAAACAACCACAGCAGCAGCAGCAACAGCAGCAGCACGTTCTGTTGCAACACCCGGTACTGCTGCAATAGTACATGCTGCTGCAACACCAAGTACTACTGCTGCAATACATTCCGCTGCCGCCGGACGAACCAGGGCAAGAGCGTCATGCTGCCTCGTCGCGGAGACGGCGAGAAGTGTTGTCCGTGCACCCACTACGGTACCAAGGCTTTCATCCGACATTTGCGCAAGGCATCATAGTACCCGAGGCGATTTGCCAGAGATGCATCGTACGAAGGTACGTAGCTGTTTTTCGCGAACAGCGACCCAAGTACACCCAAAAAGTCGTACTCGTAACTTTGCTTATATATCAGTATTACACCACATATCATAGGCCGCGGCCCGGGCGGGCCGGGCGGGCCCGTCAAAAAACACGTGGGCCGCCTCATGGGCACGGTGGAGGTCGTAGTAGCAGTATCGGTAGCACACCATATCTCATGGCAGCGGTCCGGGCCGGCCCATCAAAACACATGGGCCGCCTCATGGGCCGGGCGGAGCAGCCCATGTAGAGCCCACATCTCATGGGCCGTGGCCCGACCCGGCCCATCAAATCTCGAGAGGATGGGCTGCGGCCCGGCCCGGCCCATCAAATTCTCAGAGGATGGGCCGCGGTCCGGTCCGGCCCATCAAATTTTCAAGGGATGGGCCGCGGCCCGGCTCAGCCCATCACATTTTCAAATGTTGACGGGCCGGGCCGGGGCCCATCAATTTTTCAAAAGTCTCGGCCCGGTCCGGCCCGGCCGGGACAAACGGCCCACGACAAGCCCTGAAATTTCGTCACAGCTGAGTTTTTTTTTTTTTTTTTTTTTTTTTCTCAGTATGTCGTAAGTCAGCAGGATGACACAAGCCAGTGATGGTGCCCCAAGCAGCAGCAGTATAAACAGCAGTAGTACCAGTATGGACCTACAGCAGCCGGCCGACGCGAGACGATACAACGCTCTGTACCATACCAGGTATATACCGGTATACCTGGTACCTGGTACGCCATATGTCACCGGACACACCCCCGGGTCAGTCAGCAGGGCAGGGTGCCCCGCGTGTGCTGCCCGGCCCGTATGCGGCGATGACGCAGCTAGGGGGGGGTGTCTTTGACCACGACTACGTACGAGTAGGTATTAGCTACGTATGATACCCAGCTGATGATGCTCGTACCAGTATAGACTAGGCCGTTAGGCCATGCGTAACAGCAACAGCCGCACCAACAGCAGTCTCAGCAGCGGCGGCAGCAGCAGCAGCAGCAAGCGGGTGCAGTCCAATCTACAAGGTGTGGGCTAAGTGAACAGATTGCTACAAGTAGCTCGACAAGCCGTACGTAGGTACGTAGGTATTCGTACCATAGGTTCATATATCAAGCATGATACACGATGACGGTGTAAATTTGATTCGATACCGTCATTACGTGTAGGTCAAGGCTTGGTACGGAATCCCAGCTTGCTACGTACTCTGGCATTGCCCACGAGAAAGGAGAGAAGGCCATGAGCACTCTCATCGCCCCGATCCCAGCCAGCCGCACACATCTGTTCCTCGTGCACACAAAAATCTCGATGTCTGGTCTGGGGAAAGCGATGCAAGTGGGTTCTCTTGTTCCTTGTGGCAGTCGATAGCTTACTGACCGGGGCACGTGGCCGAAAAAGTGCACGCTGTTTCATGGTTTTGAGCTCATCGGGGCGGGCAGGCGGGTCCACCCCTCGTGTGTTCACCGAAAGGAAGTGAACATCTCGGAGGGGCAGGTGACAATTCTGATCATGCTTCTCTGCGTTATGCATCCGCTGTGGCGAACATAGAGAAGCATTGCGCGTTCGTGTTCAGACTTGCAGACAGGCTTGTGCTGGGTATCACATCGCTCACCTGAAAGGCTTCATCTCTGCTGCTTGTTGGTTTCCCCTCCCGGGCTCTTTGGCACGAAGGACTTACGCGACGACTCTCCAAAAGTTCGGTGGGCTGGTGCACTCAGGCAGCGGCAATCGATCCGTTACGAACAGAGTCCTCAAAGCTCTAACACTGCTGCACAGGCAGAGTGTCGAGGCAATGCTACACGCGGGCGCTGCGACACGGGCGCTTCGGCACCGGGGTTTCATATTCAAATTAATGCGTTTTTGTATCGGGATACGGGGGATGAAATCAAACGGCGACCCTGCTGCACCCACGGTCAACTCCCGCACTCAGCGTGCGCCGACGGATTGCAAAGTGCCCCAGACCAGCCTCTCTCTAGGCCGTCTCCCGTCATTACCACCCTCCCGCCCCCATCCTCAGTCTGTGGGCGCCGCGGGAAGCCTGGCTGCAGGAAAGTAGAAACAAAGAGCCCTAAAAGTAGTCTTCCACAAGGATTGTAAACTTCGTAAAACAACGCCACACCTTCTTCTCACTTTCCTTCCGCAGCCACAACAGCCTCCTGCGAGTACCGCTGCTGCTACTGCTCCCGCTTGCTCCAGCTCGAAGCGCCCACGATGGGGGCCTACCTCAGCGCACCGATTACCGAGAAGGAGACCGAGGACGGTGAGAGGACGTGCTGTCTGCCCCCCGCCTGAATATACGCAGGCAGCACAACGCTCCAGTGATTGGCATATGTTGTTTCCCCCCCCCCATTCTCGTATCTCGGCAGTCTACGACGTAGAGACCGCCTTAGGTTTACCTTCTATCGGACTTGTGTGTGTACCAGGTGTGGTGCTGCTGGAAGTCGGGAAGGCTGAGAGCAGGCATTGAGCTACTACCCACCACCACCGCCCTCAAGACAAGCGCCAAATTGTTCACAATAGAAGTACCACTGCTGCTGTTGCTGCTACCTACGACTCGTGCAGACAGCTGCTGCATTGGAGTTGGAGACACGACGATAATACGTTCCAGTTCGTTTCTACCCTGTGGTGATATATACGTACAAACGTCTATTTGTAGTTGCACTCTGTAGCCAAGTAGTTTCGTACGATATGGCAGTTCTGAACATTCTGACCGCATCTTCCACATGATCTCGAACAAACAGAGAGCGAACAGCGAACACAACAACAGCAGTCACGAACCACCAGAATCGATCACGAGCCACACACACAACCACCGAGCACGAACCACAAACATATCAGGGCAACCACCATGAAACATCTCGAGCCTAAAAGAGGCGTTGCCCCTGCTGAGCCCTGAGAATTGCCTGTCAAGAAACAGCAGACAGCCAATTGCTGCAAGGTGCAGAAAAACAGAAAAAAAGACTGACGACCCACCAGGCTGGATTTCTTTTATTGGAAACGTCCATACTACGTACAGTACACTTTTAAATTCAGCGCACCGGCTCCCCGAGTTTTTATAAAAAAATGTTAAAAATGAAAAATAACGTCAGCTGTGACCTGTGAGTACGACCGATTGAACGAGTTTCTTGTTGTTTCTCTGAAAAACCTCAGTCCAGCAGGCTTTCATCGTGCTGGAGTTCATGGTATATAGGTTTTAGTATAGGTATACTGTGAGCCCATATGATGATGTATTTTACGCTTGGTGTTATTGATGGTCGTCCGGGTGCTTGCGCCTAACCTCAAGCAGGTGTACGTATATACAGCATTCAGCAGTATGGCATTCCAGTACGAGTTCCCTACTGCACTGAGCGTAGTATCTCTGTGTTGTAGTTTTGTGACCGCAGAACTGGTACCTTTCTTAGGATGAAGAATCGGCACGGACACTGGGTGTGCTGGACGTCGACGGGTAGAAAGGAAGGTTCAATGTGAAGAACACACACACACCCTACCCCCCTACCCTACCCTACGAGTATACCCTACCCTACCCTACCCGTGCCCTTTTGGAATCGCGCCTAATAATAATCTTGGATGTATCTTGATTCATGTATTGAAATGAATAGGGGGAGACGGGAACGGGCTTCGATGGGGAGCCGCCGGCATGCAGGGGTGGCGAACTGGAATGGAGGACAGCCACCTCGCTTGCGTTGACCTGGCAGGGGCTTCGTCGGCGAAGTCGGTCAAGGGCCCCCCGGCGAAGGCTCCGATGTCGTCGACCTCGTCGCCGCCGCCGCCGCCGTCGTCGTCTCCTTCTTCTGTTGTTGCAGCGTTTGCTGTGTTCGATGGGCATGTGAGTTTTATTCAAATGAGCTGTTCGTATATACTGCCTTCTGTTAGTTTGGAAGAGCTGTCATACGTTAAATCGAGTAAAAGTCAATGTTTGATGCTCGGACCCATGGTGTATTATCATTATCTCTGGTATGTTGCTTGCGTATGATATCGTATCATAGGTATGAATATCATACGGATCGTATATTATACGTACGTACCGGTATACCCGGTACTACTCTGGTGTACGAATAATACAAGGTAACACGTACGTACTCTATACGAGGTATCATACGTACGTACTCTGTACCCGGTACCAGGTATCATACGTACGTACTCGTGTATCAACAGCAGTATAATATTCATATACAGTAAGAAATAATGTAGTAATTGCTCTATTAAATATTAAATAGTGCAAACCGGAGGATATATATATCGATATATCGAACATGTGGTGGTGGCGATGTTGGTCATTGTTGGTGTTGGTGTCATTTTTTTTTGTTGATGTTGCTCAGGTCGTTGTTGTTGTCTCACATCAGCTCCCCGGTGCCACAGCTAGCAGCAACCCTCGTATGTATATATGTACGATATTACCAACCAAGATGCTTGCAAATAAGGCCGGCAAATCCATCGACGGCATGTATGCGCGCTTGCCTGCTCACGGTGGTCCCTCTACGTGTAGTGCCGGTATGTATGCGCCAGCCAACAATACCGGCACTATGGCGGCAACCGGCACTACTCCGCACACTACCACACTGGTCAATGGTGAATGGTGAATCCCATCTATCTGTGGCCAAGCGATTCCACAGCACTACAGCTGTACAGGACACCTACAGCAGTAGTTCGCGCGATCGAAGTATCCCACTCAGCTTGCAAAGGTGAGTTTCGATCAAATCCTCGATCTCACAGCTGTTTTTTTTTTTTTTTTTTTTTAATATGAAGAATCAGGAAAATTGGCCCAGGCTGAATTTCTCATTTGAGAGAAGGGTGGTTTCTACACTAATTTCAAGATGACGGCTCTCGAATTTCTTATTTCCTTCTCTTAATAAATGCCGGCCTGTCTTTCTTATTAGCCTGTTTCGTACCAGGTATCACCTATCCTGCACTGTTGAAGCGGGCGACCGGCACTACAGGAGGACCACTCGTGCTGCCGTTTTATCTTTTTCTTTTCGTTTTTAGATCCTTTTGGAGATCTGAGTAAAAAAGCTTTCGCCCAATACGACTTTCTTATTTGAGTACCGATTTTTGTCCATCTGCGAAACGCAGATTCGGCATACCGCACCTTGGCAGTGTGTCATGTCATGGGCTTGTCGGCCCTCTTTAGTCGACCCCTTTCAGGTTCGACCAAGAGGTTGAGATAGCCACCATGAAAGAAGCGAACTCCCCATGAGAAGCAGGATTTATGGGCGCAACATATAGTAGTGTTTACAATCCATGTACGGCAGCACTTAAGCGCAGTGCACGTGCTATTACCCTAACCGTAACTCTACATCCAACCCCTGATGATTTTTCTGCACCATTAAGTGGAACAGGGTAGGGTCCCAATTGGGACCTGGTCCGGGTGGGATCAGGGTAGAGGTGTTGACCAATCAAAATGGAGGCGTAGTCTTTTGGGCACCCCTTTTTGCCCCCAAAAACAACATGAGACGCTCATAGCGTGTGGACTGCACGTAAGTGCTGCAGTCCATAGGCTGTAAACAGGCGAAGCAGCCCCCGATAGCATATATATATAGCCCATGGGAAAGAAAGAAAATAACTACGTGTGGCATATTCGTAATATGGGGAGTCTAGGTGTACAGCTAAGGTAGGCTTGACCGTGTTGGGAAAACCACACCGAACAAAAACTCGAAAGGCACGGTTTCCACGTGCAATATAGCCAGCAAAGTAAGCATCCCGGCTTCATGTCATTTTGTTGTGCAAAAACGCCTGAAAAGGTTTTTCTAATGTGCGCGAGTTCGTTTCTCGGCGATCCATCACTTTTTAGGTGGATCAAAGGGGACGGTGGGCTACCATGCTCATCCTCTATTCTAACCAGTAGCGCGGGGCGAGGGGTTCGCCCCGGGAACGAATGCCGATACTGAGTCGAACTCCCAAAGTATATTATGTAGAGCTGTGAGCCGGCACGACTTATCGCCTTTATAGGCTTCACTCCCGTCTTGAGAACAGCTTACTTTGGAATTAAACCCAGGTATACGCGCTCTGTCCCGAAATATACGCCCCGTTTTGATTTAATATTAATGTTAAAACGTTGCTTATATTTCGGGACAAGAGTGGTATGTGGCATGTGTGTGTGTATATTATATTTCGGGACAGGTGGACATAATTTGTACCACGCTATTCCGAAATATGAGCACCTTTTTATTGGATATTAATGCACAAAAGGTGCTTATATTTTGGGACAGAGTGGTCTTTCGCTAGGATCAGGAATCATGAGTCAGGACAGGCACTGGGTGGGCGTACTGAATTATTTGGTTAGAAATAACGGTTTATTGTGTGAAGACAACACACAGCAGTGGTATCATATGTTGCATGTACAGCAGTGCAGCACTATTTAATACCAGGTATCTGCTACTGACTGTTGTCGAGAGCGCATATTATAGCGTGGGTGGGCATAATTCGACGAGAGTTGACGAGGGAAGAAAGTGCTGAAGTCTTCTCGCGATAAAAATGCAAGGCAAGAACCGTAGTGGGGGAGGAGGGAGAAGAGCCCACTTTGTGACCCCGGATCTGAGTTACGACTATTAATATTTATAAGAAGGAGAGAGAAAGGAAGGGCGAAGATAATACGTAAATGGGACGGGAAAAAAAAAAAATGCAAGGTTCAAGTCACCAACAATAACCAACTATTGTTGTTATCATAGTTGTCCTGATTCGGACTATTACGGGAGAACATATTCATACAACAGTAACATTCGTATGTCATTAATCATAACCTGTTTTTTGGGTCCATTGTGGGTTCTGATTGACTATGCCCCCCCCGTAATATTGATTATTACATGATTACCCCGTATCATTGATTATTACCCCCGTATTATTGATTGTTACCCCCGTTATATTGATTAGTACCCCCGTAACATTGATTATCACCCCCCGGGGGGCATAGTAGTCATACCCAAATATGGTGTCTAAACACAGGGGGGTACATGATTTTTGGGTCTGTCGTGGGTCCTAATTACTGTGCCCCCCCCGTAATAGTAGTTGCCAATAGTCGTTTCCCGGAGGTTCCGACTATCCGACTTATTGGGTTATTATTCTCGTGGGAAGGATGGTTCAATGCGGGATACATTACACCANCAAGCCTTTCTACAAGCAAGCAAGCCCAAAAAACAAAAATAGTTGGATAGTTGGTACCGCCGCAACTAACTTGAAAAAACTAGCCAGCTAATAACTAGCTGGCAACTATTAGTCAGCCAACTCACAGCCCAAATTAATATTGTATTGATAGTGCGGGGTCGAAGTTTAGTGCGGACATTGTATTTTGGCGACAAGCCGCACTTAACCCATTCATAACTGAAACAAACGTTCCACACTATTGCCAAGTAGTTTGTACCCAAATTCGTGGGACTTTTACTACTCCAAAAATTAGACCACACTAATTCCAAGTATTTTTGTCCCAAAAAAGTGGTTGCAGTTCTGAAGGGAAGTGGGACCCCAACTGCATGTGTATATTCGTCTCGTACGGAGTAACCTCTCAACCATTGTCTCAAACATAATGTGGTATATATATATATCTGCCGACTACAAGTTCGAAAAATCAAAGCAAACTCCAGGAGAGCCCTGCGATTGGCCAGCCTCACATCTCACATCGCCACTGATCTTGGCTTGCAACGGATCAGGTCACCTGTTTGCTACGTATACGAGTATACGGGTACGAATATGTTGTCACGATTTGCCTGATTTCGAGCCAATCACCGCTTCCCCCTGATATATCCCTGACAGAACTACTATCGCCACGCGCCACGCGATAGTAGTTCTGCACAGATTGTCCGAGTACACTCGATACTCCGAGTATACTCGGAGTATCGAGTATTTTTCATACTCCGAGTACTGAGAGTATTAGAGTACTGGTGGCCTAAATACTCGAAGTACTTGGAGTATGAGCAGCACTGAAGACCCAAATATTCCGAATACTGGGAGTGTGAGCAGTACTTATCCCCGAGTACAATCAGCACTCGGAGCACAAACATCTTACTCACTCGGAGCACTCCGAGTATCGAGAGTATTGAACACGAAATACTGCGAGTACACGAAGTAGCTGACGTATGTTTTCTATAAAATACTCTAATTATACTTCCAGGTACTGTAATGGGTGCATCTGTGAATTTTGAAATGCTATAAACGCCAGTCACATGCTCCCAGAACCTGGGAGGAATGATGGCCGAGTCTTTAAAATGAAGCAAAGATTATCCCAGCATACTTCACACCCCGAGTATACTCCGAGTAACGAGTACGCTTCGTACTCCGAATAACTTAGAGTATTACAATAGGGTACTGGCGGCCTGGATACTCTTAGTACTTGGAGTATAAGCAATAAGCAGTACTGAAGCCCCAAATACTACGAGTACAAGGAGTACCCGCAGTATCGGACCCCGACATACTCCGAGTACAAGCAGTATCGAGAGTGTTCATACCCGAAATACTCCGAGTACGAGCAGTATCCCGGAGTATCCAACCCCGAAATACTGCGAGTACCCGAAGTATTTTATCTCCAATACTCCTTACTTTACTCCAAGGTACTCGGAGCATCTGTACAATATTTTTAGTAAAAATGGGGAAAAATGGTATATGTAGGTTATTGTGTGTACCGTAGATGTACCTGGTATTTACTAGTGTTCCACGTATTTGTTGGCCAACTGCACCTACTACCGATTTGTTAGTAGCGGTAAAATAGACCGCTTGCCATAGTGAGTTGAAACAAATAAAAGCAGCATGGGGGGGGGGGAGCCGATTTTGATGTTATTTTAGTGTGGAATCTCTAGACATTTTTTTGTTTCTTTTTTAATCTGATATTTGGACCATCGTGTACTTCCACAACGGCCCGGTGGCGTAATAGCGCTCTACGCAATCAGGTTCACAGTGAGCCACCACCAGCAGGCACGCACGACATGATTCCTCCTAGTCCACCACCACAACGTTGTCTGCACTATTTATACCCTATAGTAACCAACCTTGCGTCGTGTAAGTTGGAGACTAGTAGCGTTGTCACCTTGGGGTACTGCTGTGGTATCTGAAGAAAAACAGCAGCAACTCCGAGCAGGTGCTACAACACGGTTCTGTAAGGCGCGGTGTGCATCTGGCAAGCTGATAGGGCCCCCTATCGATACGAGGCAATTGCCAGGATAAAAAAAGTAGGGAGCACCGCCGCCGCCATGTCTGGCGTGATCCGTGACCCCGTGTTTGCAAGTCCTGCAGAGAACCGGTGCATAGCATGTGCCTCCAAGACCTGACAGGGGTACGAGACAAACCGGAGGGGGGGGGTTCGTTTGTCGTGAGGGGGGTATGTGCCGGAGTCTGCAGCATCTCTTCTTGATAGTGGGACGAGTACCTTCGCGACCCTGACACAGAGCGGCAGCTGCACATTGGTTGGGCTCGATCAGGCCAGAGGTATGGCCGACGTCCTTCCGGCACGTACCCCCCTCACCATAAACGAACCCCCCCCCTCCGGTTTGTCTCGTACACCCCTGTCAGGTCTTGTAGGCACGTATTGTGCACCGGTTCTCTGCAGGACTTGCAAACATGGCTGCCACCATCTTGATCAGGGTACTTGCACCCCCCAACAATAGAGCACGGGGGCGCTGTTTATGCCGAGGGTGTGGCCAACTGATGGGGGTGGCGGTCGGGGGTGTAGATATTTTTCATTTGACCATAGATATCCACCACTTTTTTTTTTTCAAAATGGGTTTTCCGACGATGCATGTTGCATGCTTTACTCCAGCGTTTGTTTTGCTCTCTCGATTCTCGAGGCGAGATCAGGTGTTGCTTGTTTGTCTCTTTAGAGCCCGGGTGTTTTCGCTTGCTGCTATAAGGAGAACGTCGTGGCGTCCGTCGACCCGCAGTGGGGAGTACCACTTGATCTCCGTGACGACTCCGAGCGCCACCGTACTGCAAGGTGTGCTCGCCAGATGGTTGTGGGGGTTTATCACGACGTGGTGTTACACAGCATACCGTGAGCTCTTGTACAGCAGAGCGATTCTCTTTGCGACAGCGGTCTTCCTAGAGTAAGCTCTCGTGCTCGTTTCGTCAGAGGTCGTCGGGGGTCACGGATCACGCCAGACACGGCGGCGGCGGCGGCGGCGGCGCTCCCTGCTATATCCTGGCAATTGCCTCGTATCGATAGGGGGCCCTATCAGCTTGCCAGATGCACACCGCGCCTTACAGAACCGTGTTGTAGCACCTGCTCGGAGTTGCTACTGTTTTTCTTGAGATACCACAGAGTAGTACCCCCAAGGTGACAACGCTGCTAGTCTCCAACTTACACGACGCAAGGATGGTTACGGTATAGGGTATATATAGTGCAGACAACGTTGTGGTGGTGGACTGGGAGGAATCATGTCGTGCGTCCCTGCTGGTGGTGGCTCGCTGTGGACCTGATTGCGTAGAGCGCTATTACGCCACATGGCCGTTGTGGAAGTACACAATGGTCCAAATATCAGATTAAAAAGAAACAAAAAATTGTCCAGAGATTCCACACTAAAATAACATCAAAATCGCCCCCCCCCCCCATGCTGTTTTTTTTCCATCTCACTATGGCAAGTGGTCTATATCGCACCATCAACAATACTGTACCAGAATCAACATACAGTGCAGGACTAAGAAACAAGAAATTTGACCCAGATTGGATTTCTTATTTGAAAACGAGTGCGTTATACACAACTTTCAGTATAATCACTCCCGAATTTCTTATTTTTTTGTTATTCTCAGCCTGCCTTTCGTATTTCCTATTTTCTTTAATACAGCACCATCAGCAGTACTTTACAAGAATCAACATACAGTGCAGGACTAAGAAACAAGAAAAATGGCCTCAGGTTGGATTTCTTATTTAAGAATGGGTGCGTTACACACTACTTTCAGTGTAACGACTACCGAATTTCTTATTTTCTTATTGCTCGTTTTCTCGTTTGGCATCCTGTTCCGCGGTATACCAGGTGTACATCTTTAATGTCTCAACCGGTTAATTTGATGGTGTTACGCGTATTATGTCGTGGTATTATCCTCGCATATTGCGGTTTGTTGATGTGTCCCCTATCCCCCTGAGAGGCGTTCGGCCTTTTATTTTGTTGTCGCTATCCTTTATCGTTTTATCGTTATCGAAATACTGAACTTTTTTCGGTTCGATAATTATTATTCGAACGATAATATCGAAATTTTCGGTACGATATCCAACACTAATATGGTATAATACGTATCATGCAGGCATGTCTTGCATTTTTTATCTCGAGGAGGGTTTTTAGCACTTTCTTCCCTCGTCGACTCGCGTGGTATATATATATATATATGTATATACTTCGTGTATAATAGAATCTGCAGAGTGTTATTTACATTCGTTCGACTCATATAATAGGGAGTGCACCGTATATATGTGCTATCCCTTGAGTTCCACAGCTGTCAGATTTTGTTCCCCTCAAACCTCGTAGTTTGCGCGATCGAAGTATCCCACGCAGCTTGCAAAAATGAGTTTCGACGAAATCCTCGATCTCACAGCTGTTTTTTTTTTTTTTTTTTTCAACATAATATGTAGCCGCCCTGCATTTAGGTTTTGTTTGTTACGCAATCATTTTGGTGTTTCGGTTTGCAGCGTTATCTCGCTATCATATCATACATACGTATATATAAACATACATATCATATATATGATATGTAGGATGAAGAAACGGCACGGACACAGTGGGTGTGCTGGATGTCGACGGGTAGATTGGAAAGAACGGTTCAATGTGAACGACACACACGTCAGCACACCAGCACACGCACAAACTCACGTTCGGAATGCAGGCTGTTCTCAGTTCTCACGTTCTCTCACGGTTCTGTGATTCTATGATGTGATTGATGTGTTCTATGTTCTGTGAAGGATTCTGTGATTCTGTGTATCTAGTCGTTCGTATGTGACGGACCGGTCGGTACAGCAGTGGGGGTCCCCCAATAAGGCGGTATCCCGATATAAGGCGGTCAAAATCACTTGGCACTGTTGGGGAACTGCACTCACAACCTCGAATGGATAAGGCGGCTTCCCTCTATATGGCGGTCATGTTTGCTCTGCCACACCACCGCCTTACTGGTGGACCCCTACTGCATTTTTTGTTTTGTTTTGTTTTTTATCCTCCGGCGGATGGGTAAAAAGAAAGCTTACGCCCTCCACACTTCCACGCCCCACTGCGTGGCGTGTGTCAAATTCACTCCATGCCCCCTCGGAAGTAGTCTGTAGTCGGTTGCCGGCGTGAGCTGTATGGGTCGATTGTCGATTGGCGACTGGCATTATCCATCGCGATGACGTGATGTCGGATCATGATCATGCGGAAATGTTATTATATGCAAGCCACTGGTGGCGCATATAACTACCACTCTGGGCGTAAATACAAGGACCACTTAGTCTTCATATTAGTGTACAAGCGGTCCCTATATTTCCGCCCAGAGGGGGGTATATGCACGTGATCAGTGCTGGGATGCTGTGCTTGGTAAAGACTCTATTTTCAATAATAGAGGGATTGGGCCGGCTTGGATACTGCTGTGCGTATGATGTGCGCCACTATTTATTAGTTTACTCACACGCGTTGGCATACCAACGAAGATACTTGCAAATAAGGCCGGCAAATCCATCGACGGCATGTATGCGCGCTTGCCTGCTCACAGATGATGGTGGAGCACTCATAATATTTTTTTTATGTCACGACAAGGCTGCGGCAGGGCTGCGTGCTGTCGCCGTTGCTGTTCAACGTGTTCTTCGCTGCTGCTGCTGCTGCTGCTGCTGCTGCTGCTGCTGCTGTGATACACGTTGTTCTCGTACGTTTCAGCGAAGACGACGAATACACATTAAGGGACTTGGTCCACACCTCGAGGAGGAGGATGTGGTCTGGTCGGAGAAGAGGTGCCATTGGCATGCGTGCGAAGGGCAGTGCGGGGCATGCTGTACGCCGATGACGCAGGAAACCGACCCGAAGTCAACGGAGGGGTTTGCTAAAACGATGGCAGTCATCTTGACTGTCTTCGAAGCAGCAAGCCCTACGTACGGTCTCGGAAAAAAAAAAAGACAGACGACGCTTCTACGAACACGGGACCAAACATCCCCTGCTCCCCCGCTCGGTATCGAAGCAGCTGGTTAGAGGTATAGACAGCGACCCAGTTATTAATACCTCGGCGGCATTATCCACGAAGACGCTGACCTCTCACTCTATAAATCGAACGACGGATTCCGTCTCATGCGGGCCTGCTTCAAACGGTTCGGACCGGAGTTGTACGATATAAAGACGGCCCCGCTTAGTTTGAAAGTCATCATGTTTAAGGCGGAGGTGATTGAGACCCTGCTGTACGTGTGTGTGACGTGGACGCTCAGAAGTGCACAACATTCCGCCAGAGGCTCCGATCGGTGCATCACCCCCAAGTCCTCCTGCGTGTCATTGGCATCCAGCGCCGACAGCGTGGCGACTACCACGACCCTCTCGTACGCGAAGGCCCTCAAGCAGACACGATGCGAGAGGCGTCGAAACGACCATCCGCACGCGGCGGCTGTTCTTTGCGGGGGCCGTGGCACGACAACACAGGGGGTGACTACCCATTCGGGTGATGTTGGCGACGATAGCCGGTGGGGGGGGGGGGAACCGGGCGGACAGCCAAAATACTTGGCGGAAATGCCTTGTTGAAGACCTCAGCAAGGCGTTTCGAGCCACCGAGGGGTCCACGGCACATTCCCCGTTGGTGTTTGGAGTAGAGACCGCGGTGTGGACCGCTGCAGCAAAGAAGGCGGGCAAGTGCTATATAGGGGGGCCCTCGAAGCAGCCGAACGGTTCATGGTCAGGTGGCACAAGGATCTTCGTAGGATGAAGAATCGGCACGAAACACTGGGTGTGCTGGATGTCGACGGGTAGAAAGAACGGTTTAGGGCCCATATTAACGAGTACAAAATAAATTCAATTTGGGAAAAATAAAATTCAAATTCGCGTTTCATTGGTCAACACACGCACCAGCACCCCCCAAGATCCCAATCTTTGGTGCTGGTGCGCGTGTTGACCAATGAAAAGCGGATTTGAATTTTATTTTTTCCAAATTGATTTTTTTGTTTCTTCGTTAAAACGGGCCCTTAATGTGAAGAACACACACATAAGACGGCACACTTGTCGTTTTTTAGGTCGCTACAGCAGGCCACTCTGGACCGAAATGTAAGGATCACCAGGTACTGATATTCGTGCGCCAACGTTTCTTATATATTTTCGTCCGTAGTAGTGGTGTGCATATGTGGGTCCGAAAATAACTATTGCGTTATATCGTACCTATCAATAGTAATCGACGTTGAGCCCATCAGCAGGCATCGAACGGGTCGTTGGCATGGTATAGAAGCTGCCGCGTAATGAGTTGAAAGACCCGTCTGCTTCAATGTTTCTTGTGTACGATCATTGTTCATTGCGTCAGGGATCACTGGATTTGTTTTGCTCCGGGCCCTTGGCATCGAGAACTCTCCCGCTTGCAGTAACTTTGTAGTTAGCCTGAAAGCTGCGGGGCCTTGAACTTCGTCGACGGCCTTCACTGCCAGCATTGCTGGATGATTTACTGCAATCACGTGTTCTAGACGCAACTACTTGGAAATAAAGTGGAGTCATTTTTGCAGTGCAATTCAGTAGTATACGTACAGGGTGAAATGTTAATGTTCTCGTTTGTTTATAATTGCTCGATGTTACAGTATTAATAGTAGTGTCTCGTGTATCATGTATTTGTGAAAAATTGAAGAAGAAAAAACAGCTGTGAGATCGAGGGTTTCGTTGAAAGTTGCAAGGTCAGGTTCTGTAGGGTTTGTGGATTTAGGGTACGGGTATGGGAGTGTTACAGACCTTACAGAAGTCGCGGGTACGGGTATGAAAGTGTTACAGAACTCACAGAAGTTCCGGTTATTGTGACACAGGCGTACAGAGCTCACAGAAGTTCCGGTTATTGTGACACAGGCGTACAGAACTCACAGAAGTTCCGTGGGGGTCAAAAATAGGTGTACCCTTACCCCGGGTATTGTGGCACGGGGCGTACAGAACATACAGAAGTTCCGGGTACGGGTATAGATGTCGTACAGAACTTACAGAAGTTCCGGGTGCGGGTATGAGAGTGTTACAGAACTCAAGGAAGTTCCGGGTATTGTGGCACGGGCGTACAGAACTCACAGAAGTTCCGGGCAGGTACAAACACGTTGTACCGGCACCCTGGGTATTGTGAAACGGGGAGTACAGAACTTACAGAAGTTCCGGGTACGGGTATGAAGGTCGTACAGAACTTACAGAAGTTCCGGGTACGGGTATAAAACCCTTACAGAACTCACAGAAGTTCTCTGTAGGGTATTTCCCGGGTAAATACCCCGGGTAAATGGTTCTGTAGGTACCCTACAGAACCTGACCTTGGAAAGTTTGTATTTGCAAGCTGTGTGTGGTGTGTGATACTTCGATCGCGCATATGGATGGCGTCGTACGTATATATTACGGGGTGGGCTAATGATGCCATAGTAAATAGGACCTACGGTACACCCAAAAACCTATACATTTACCTATTTTTACTAACAATATTTGGTCCTATTTACTATGGCCTCCCTCAAAAGTGGGCAAGAGGCAAAACTGTCTTGTGTATTCGTACTTTAGTTTATATACCTGGTACTCTGTCCGGAAATTTAAGCACCAGTTGTGTATTACCATTCAGCACAAACGGCGCCTATATTTCGGGACAGAGTGGTCTACAATGTTATTCGTTCAATGCTTGAATTGCTAGCATGTGAGGCCGATGTTTCGTCGATGCAAATAGAAAATAATCTGCCAACAGCCCCCACCTGCTGCTTTCGTTCTAGCTTTCATGTAGAATTCCTGGAAACAATCGCAATCGTGTCATGCTGGCTGTACTGACATTTAAAAATGTTGTTGTTGTTCTTGATGCTGTTGTGTTGTTGTGGTTTTGGTGGTGTTTTTGTCGATGTTGATGATATTCTGACAGCAACTTGCAACCATACCGCCCTACCATCCATCTAAGATTTTTTGCGTGAATACCTGTATTGTATATCGTATAGGGCAGCGGCCAAAAACAGGTACACCTGGTCCGTTAGGGGCCAAAAACAGGTACATACTAAAATCAAGTTTATAACGCACCCCACGAACCTGCCGTTCCTTGCAACGAAAAGTAGAGTTTTTCCATGTTCTTCGTGCTCGCCCGGTGGCTACGTATACGTAGCTATTAATAGTACGAGGAACGAACGCCTGCTGCTGTATTCTCCCTTCTCAGCTTGCGACACCCCTGTGGTATTCCAAGCCAACCACAATCCCGAAAGGGAGCCTTTTATCTCGTATTATTTCGGTGGAGGTGTGCAGGCAGATATTATGTGTGTCGCTCGAGTGGCGTGTGGTGCGAAGTGGCGAGGTGCGAAGGGAGGAGGGGTCTCCGCGTACGTCGGCATTTGTATAGAGGGCATAGGGTTGAACTATGAAGGGCCTCTGATTGGCTTAAAAACGACAAAAAAAAAAGGTGAAAGTCAAGCAGAGTAGACATAATCAGGTATACCTGGATTATAAAGGGGCAAAAACAGGTACAACGAGTTTTGGACCAATGGCAGGGCACGTGGAGTGCGTTTTTTACTTGATATTAAGTATGTACCTGTTTTTGGCCGCTGCCCTTATATATATTATATGTGCTACTATTACGTATCAATACCTTCAATATTATACGGTATAGCCCGTGGTCGCACATATCATAGCAGGCTCCAATTTGTTTTGCGTTGTGCCCAAACAATAAGACGTGCCGTATTGTGTAATACGTGGAAAGAGCTCGAATTTATCTATCAATGCGTACCTGGTACGTAGCAAAGTTTAAGAGCATGCCCACGTCTCGGCTGCGTTAGCCGAAGCAGACACCGCCCCTTGACCCCCCTCCTTCCCTCCCTCTCCTCCTTCCCTCCCTCTCCTCCTCCCTCCCTTCCTGCCCCCCCCCTCCCTGCATGTCTGTCTGTTATGCCTGCCTGTCTGTCTTTTCTGCCCATCCGTCTGTCTTTTCCGTCTGCCTGTCTGTCTTGTCTTTTCTGCCCATCCGTCTGTCTTTTCTGTCTGTCTGCCTGCCTGTCTGTCTGTCTGTCTGTCTGTCTGTCTGTCTGTCTGTATGTATATATGTATGTATGTATGTATGTATGTCTCCCATGAACAGGGGGGCGCGGAGGTGGCTAAGTACTGCGCGGCGAACATTTGCGACGTTGTGAAAGGCACGGAGGCCTACCAGAAGGGAGACCTAGGGCTGGGCCTGAAGCAGACGTTCCTGAGGATGGATGACTTGCTCAGGACTCCCGCCGGTCAGGTACGTCGCTCGGCTCTTACGGGTTCCGTTTGTTTCCCACACTACTGCTGTTCGCTGTATGATACATATGTAGGTACGTACTCTCATTTTTCTGGTCCGGCTTGTATTGTTGTGTTCTCGTACCCGGTACGCTGGCATTTCACTTGCTTAACCCATTATTTATTTATTTTTTTTCTCTGTCTCACAGTCTGTGACCACAGAATTAGCATCTCTCCAGGATAAGGAATGAGGACGGGCTTGATGTTAGTTGGATAGAAATAGCGGGTTTAATGTGAGGACGACACACGCACAGCAGCTGCAAGGACGGTTTTGTGTTTCAACTCTTGGTAGGGCTGTGAGATGTGTTCTTGTTAATAGTCGTCAACTAATTGGCTACTTGTATGTTACGGTTAGTTGAGTTCGTTCGGTAATTTGCGGAGGTGTGCGTTTTTTGTATATCATAGTCCATGAAGTACAGGATACCTAATAAGAAACAGGAAATATCCTCCAGGCTGGATTTCTTGTTCGAAAATGAGTGCTTTCTACACTAATTTCAGTATAACGACTCCCGAATTTAGTATTTCCCTTCAAATCTCAGCTTGCCTCTTCTTATTGTTCGTTTTATTATTAGGTGTCCTGTACTGCTGTATACTGTATATCTATAATGAGCATGATGTATGTATTGCACAATTTTACAGGGTGGGATCTATCTGTACTACACCAGTACGCAGATCCTGCTCAACATAGCACAACGGCAGATTAGGATCTAGATGATCTGCGGTACATGATCTAGATGGTGATCTATCTGTAGATGATCTAGAGTAGATCGTGATTATCTGTAGATGTTTTAGATGGTGATATATCTGTAGATGATCTACGTCATGGTCTAACTGTAGGTGATCTAGATCGTGATATATCTGTAGATGATTATCTGTAGATGATCTGTAGGTGATATATCTGTAGATGATCTAGATCGTGATGTATCTGTAGATGGTCTACAGTAGATCGTGATATCTCTGTAGATGATTTATATGGTGATCTATCTGTAGATGATATACGTCATGGTCTATCTGTAGATGATCTAGATCGTGATCTATCTGTAGATGATCTAGATCATGATATATCTGTAGATGTGAATCGTGATCTATCGCTAGATGATCTAGATGGTGATCTATCTGCAGATTATCTGCAGTAGATTGTGATCTCTCCATAGATGATTTAGATGGTGATCTATCTGTAGATCATCTGTATCATGGTCTATCTGTAGATGATCTAGATCGTGATATATCTGTAGATGATCTGTAGATAATTTGTAGATGGTCTGTAGGTGGTCTATCTGTAGATGATCTAGATCGTGATATATCTGTAGATCTAGATCATGATATATCTGTAGATGTAGATCGTGATCTATCGGTAGATGATCTAGATGGTGATCTATCTGTAGATGATCTACATCAGGGTCTATCTGTAGATTAATTAGATCGTGATATATCTGTAGATGGTCTGTAGGTGGTCTATATCTGTAGATCTAGATAGTGAAATATCTGTAGATGGTCTAGATCGTGATCTCTCTGTAGATTATTTAGATGGTGATCTATCTGTAGATGCCTAGATTATGACCAATCTGTAGATCATGATTATCTGTTAGATGATCTTGATCGTGATCTATTTGTAGATTATATTGATCGTGATCTACCTGTAGACGATGGTAGATGGTGATCTATCTGTAGATGATATACCTGTAGATGATCTATCTACGAATCGGGGGTGTGGAATGGAATATAGCGTTTCACTTCTTCATATGTTCATGGCAGGGCTGTGACTGACATTGATTGCGTGTGGTTGTTTTGCGTGTTTCGTACATTATGTTTTTGTTTTTGCTTGTGCGTATAATCTGTCGGGATTCAGGCGGAGCTGCTGACTTTGAGGAAGGAAGGCAAAGGAGCTGGAAGCGACAGCGACGATGACGAAGATGGTGAGAGAGAGAGAAGATATCTATTAATAGGTTGCAGACCTATTGTTGCAAACCTACTAATACGTTGCAGCAGATCCAGATGTCGCCGTTGGGTGTTGGGGTTTGTTTAGACGAAAAACGATGGTGAGACCTATCAATATGTTACAACCATAGGTCCAGATGTTGCTGTTGGGTGTTGGTGATTGTTGAGACGAAAAACGATGGTGAGACCTATCAATATGTTACAACCATAGGTCCAGATGTTGCTGTTGGGTGTTGGTGATTGTTGAGACGAAAAACGATGGTGAGACCTATCAATATGTTACAACCATAGGTCCAGATTTTGCTGTTGGGTGTTGGTGATTGTTGAGACGAAAAACGATGGTGAGACCTATCAATATGTTACAACAGTAGATTCGGATGTTGGTGGAGGTGTTGGTATTGTTGCGACGAAGATACTGTAGTTAAGAGTTATTGATATGTTGCAGCAGTAGATTCGGATGTTGGTGGTGGTGGTGGTGATGTTGCAACGAAGATTGTGAGACTTTTTAATATGTTACAAGTAGATACATATGTTGTTATTGTTGATGTTGTTGTGGCGAAGTTGGCGAGACTTGCTCATATGTTGAGGTATAGATCCGGGTGTTGTTGTTAGTGGTGTCATTGCGACGAAGATAGCGATACTTGCTCATATGTTGAGGTATACATCGGAGTGTTGTTAGTGGTGCCATTGCGGCGAAGATGGCGAGACGTGATCATATGTTGAGGTATACATCCGAGTGTTGTTGTTAGTGGTGCCATTGCGGCGAAGATGGCGAGACTTGATCATATGTTGAGGTATAGATCCGGGTGTTATTATTTGTGGTGAGACCTATCAATATTGTTTATACTTCAGTAGTACGTTAAGTTCCCGGAGTCGTAGACAGCAAGGGCTGATACTTCCGAGGGGGCATGGAGTGAAGTGACACACGACACGAAGTGAGACGTGGAAGTGTGGAGGGCGTAAGCTTTATTTTGACCCATCCGCCGGAGGATAAAAAAAAAAAAAGAAAAAAGTTACGGTATATAGGTCCCGATGTTTTTGTTATTGTTGGTGAGGCCTATCAATATGTTGCAACAGTAGGTCCAGATGTTGGTGGTATCGGTGTGTGGGCGATGATAAACCTGACATGGTTGGGCATATGAATTAGGGGAGCTACTACTGTATGCAGTGACAACAAGACAAACAAAAATTGTAGCAAAAAAGAAAAAGAAGAAAGTAGCACCACCTTGAAAAATGAAAAATGTTGCGGTCGTATTGGTGGTGTTGGTGGTGTTGGTGTTAACCCATTCAGAACTGAAAAACTTATCCAACACTAACTCCAAGTAGTTTGTCCCCAAAAACTGGGGGCCAGTTCATGTTGTGGTGTTTTTGGTGTTGGTGGTGGTGTTGCTGTTGTTGTTAGTGCTAATTTTGGTGGTGGTGGTGTTGATGGTGTGTTCTTATTGGTGTAGGTGTTGGTCTTGTTTATTTTCCTTGATGCTAGTGGTGGTATTGCTCATGCTGTGGTCATTTTTTGTTGTCCTTTGGCTTTGTTCGATGCTGTGATTGCCCTTGAGACAGCAGGTGTTTCTTATGTTGTTGCTGTCGCACGCATTGGAAGCATACGATAGCTCACCCCCCCCCCCTCCTAGTAGGATGCAGCTCGCCCTTCATGCGACTCGCCCAACACCTCATGGCGCTTCGCGCTTGGTGCTAGCAATGTCTGCCTGGTCGGTGAAAACCCGACATGCTCCGTCCCGGCATTGTAGGGATGCGAGGGTCTATGGTCATGCGACTACGGCCATGCATGAAAATGAAGTACCCCCCAATATGTGGACAACGTAATGAGCGCCTAAATGTTGGAGGTGTCTCTACTAGGAGTAGGAACGGTGCTCCGTCTCGAAAGGGATGCGTGGTCAATGATCAAATGACTAAGGCAAGCAACTAATGAGTACCCCCCCCCCCTGTTGTCGAACCAAGAGTAGATCATGCGCTCCTCTGTCTTCCTCTCCCCCTATTGAACCATCGGATAGCTCACGCGCTACCCCCACCCCCAAGGGTAGATCACGCGCTTCTCTCTCTTCCTCTCCCCCTATTGAACCATAAGATAGCTCACGCGCTCCTTCCCCCCCCCCCCCCCCCCCCACATGCCGCCTTTGATTTGTCGCCCTTTGACGCCTTTTTTGTTAACCACAGAGCTGGTTGACGCCGAAGCGATGTCAAGAATGAATCCGGCGACCCAAATGCAGATTGTCGAGCAGATGCAGAAGGCCTTAAGGTTCGTCCGTTCTTTTTTTTTTCTTGTGCCGTCGGTTTGAGGGTGGGTGGGTGTGCCGGGGGGATGGGGGGGACGGGGGGGCAGGGGAGGGGCACCCCCGGATGGGCAGAGCACGCCAGTTGGAACACCTTCCAAACAGACCAGACCCGCGCGGCATTCGACCCTTGCGAAAAAAAAAACGTTTTGTTTTTGTTTTTCGAGTTTTCGACTTTATTTATAACCCTTTTGGGACTCCAGTCCCGATGCGGGGACAAAACACATGGAATTTGACTGGAATAGTTATTTCTAGACAGTGCAGTGCTACCAGGGTTAATGCAACAATTATAAATCAAATCGTTTCGAAAAAACTCACACTAATACGTACATAGCTGTGAAGCGTTTCGTTTTTGAAGACAAGTGTGAAAAATGGGATGGTTTTCACCAACAAGTACAATTGTCCCTTATTTACTATCACAGGAGGCCATAGTAAATAAGGGACCAAATGTTATTATTGCGGGGGACCATAGTAAATAACACCTGTGGTACGCCCAAAACCCTATATATTTCCCTATTTTTACTTACAAAATTTGGTCCTAATAATGGTAAAAATAGGTATGTATATGAATAGGTTTTTGGGTGTACCGTATGTCCTATTTAGGGCCCGTTTTAACGAAGAAGAAAAAAAAATCAATTTGGATTTTTTTTTAATTCAAATCCGCTTTTCATTGGTCAACACACGCACCAGCACCAAAGATTAGGATCTTGGGGTATAATATTTGGTGCTGGTGCGTGTGTTGACCAATGAAAAGCGAATTTGAATTTTATTTTTTCCAAATTGAATTTATTTTATACTCGTTAATTCGGGCCCTTATGGCCCGTTTTAACGAAGAAGAAAAAAAATCAATTTGGAAAAAAATATATTAAAATCCGCTTTCCATTGGTCAACACACGCACCAGCACCAAAGATTAGGATCTTGGGGCATAATATTTGGTGCTGGTGCGTGTGTTGACCAATGAAAAGCGAATTTGAATTTTATTTTTTCCAAGTTGAATTTATTTTATACTCGTTAATTCGGGCCCTTACTACTTGCTGTCCACCGTAAATATTTACCAGGTACATATGATATTTGATGGTGTTTTTGACGAACACCTTCGGTGTCTGTTTCGTTTTTGTGAAAATATTGAGGCGTTTCGTTCGTTTTTTTGTTTATTCTTTGTTTTGTCTTTTGCCTTTTTGTCGGCCATGTGATGACTCAACGCTGCGCGATGCAGGGATCAGTTCCGTAGCGAAGGCATGATGCAAGGGGGGTAGGGGGAAGGACTAAGTAGACGAAGCGGAAAACGGGGGGGGGGGGGGAAGGTCGATTGAACGGGTTCGTTCCTCCACACAGTAGGACAGTATGTACTCGTACCCGGTAGAAATTAAAACATTTCGAAAAATGACATTTGAACATGATTTTATGCGATGAAATTGGAATTGGAGCGTTTCGATTTTTATCTTATATGTTTTTGTTTAATATTTTTGTTTTTATGTTATATGGGGGAAATGACAAATGAATATGATTTTATGTCATGAAAAGTGAAATTGGAGCGTTTCGATTTTGTTTTCATGTTTTCATGTTTTTTGTGTTTTTTGTTATCATGTTTCATGTTTTACGTTTTTTTTTATTCCTGTTTTTTTTTTCTTTGTCTTGGCCGTTTTTTTATTATTGTTGGCCGTGCGGTTATAATGGACTTGGACACCGCGTGCGTGATAAAACAGGGACCAGTTCCGCAGCAAGGGCATGGTGCAGGGGGGATCGGGGATGGACGAGGACGGTTCGGAAGACGAGGATTCCGATGCTGATGATGATTCTGAGCATGACGACGATTCGAAGTACAGCTCGCACGACGAAGATGAAGACGAGGAGGAGGAGGAGAAGGCGGGAGAGGGGGGGGAGAAAAAGGGCGCGTCTGGTGGGGTGGGGGGGGGCGGAGGGACAAAGCGGGGGGGGGAGAGACGCGGGAGCGGGGCGGCGGCTGCAGGGTGGCGTGGGGGGCGATGCGTCGACAACCGAAGATTGGAGAAAGAGGAGGAAATCAAATCCGGTAAAAATCGATCCGTGGGCGAAAAGACAAACAGCCAAGCCACCGCAAAATGTCCGACCGCGCGAAAGCGATTTGGGAAGCCCTTTCGAGGGGGGGGCGGGGGGGGCAGTCTCGGCGGTCTATTGCAACGGTAGTGCGTCGCACGAGGAGCGCTGCTGTGCTGCTGCTTGCTCGGGGTGCTGCTCCGCCACACGAGGCACAGGCGTCGACTACGGCAAGCGGAGAGGCGGGAGGAGGGAGAGGGAGGCCGAGGGAGAGGCGGGGGGGGGCAGATGGATGAATCGCACGCTGAAAAGTCGAGGTGGATGGAGTGGGAGCGACGGGTGAGCAAGGGTTGGTGCTGCTGCCGTTGATGCTGCTGCTGCTGCTGCTGCTGTGGTCGGTGGTAGTGTTGGCGATAGAGGTATACCGGTATACCCTTTTTTTGGCTGAAAACATGTCCGAACAAAGGGGCTTCTTAACCCATTCAGAACTGAAAAAAAATGCCCCACACTAATTCCAAGTATTTTCCCCCCAAATTCGTGGGAGCAGTTCTTAAGAGGTTATATTATAACCCATTCAGAACTCGAAAAATATTAGTACACTAATTCCAAGTAGTTTGTCCCCAAATACGTGAGACCATCTACGTATCTATACATATACATGATATTTGTCTGTGCTTGTTTCTGTGTTCTTTGCAAGACGAGCGAAATTGAGACGCACGTTGTGAGTAAATTGAAGCACATAAGCTGCCCTCCCCTCCCCGTCTCACACACACCCTCCCTCTGGAAGTGGCCACGCCGGAAAAGAAATCGGTTAATTCGAAGCTGTCGTCCACATGCAAGAGATTCCGCCTCACAGGCGGGTGTTAGTCGTAGTAGAGGATGCAGCTTACCCTGTCATGCGACTTGCCCAACGCCTCACGGTGCTTCGCGCTTGGTGCTATAGCAATGTCTGCCTGCTCTTCGATGAACGCCCGCCATGCTCCGTCCCGGCATTGGAAGGATGCGAGGGTCTCTTATGGTCATACGACTACGGCCATGCCATGCATGACATACGGCTAATGAGTACCCCTCCCGCCCCCCCCCCGCCCGCGCGCGCGCACGCTCCTATAAAAGCGGAAGGAGACAAGGTAGACAATATTTTTTTGTCTATATAATATATCGAAAATAAACGTAACGAGCGACCACATGTTGGAGGTGTCTCTGTTATAGGAGAGTAGAGACGGTGCTCCCGTCTCTCGCTCGAAAGGGATGCGTGCCCAAGGTTAGAATGGCTTAAGGCAAGCAACAAAGGGAGTACGCCCAACGCTTACCCTAGGATGCAGCTCACCCTTCCTGCGACTCGCCCCAACACACCTCACGTTTCGCTTCGCGCTTGGTGCAAGCAATCAATGTCTCTGCCTGGTCGGTGAAAGCCGGACGTGCTTCGTCCCGGTGTTATAGGGATGCAAGGGTTCTATGGCGTTTTTTTTTTTTTTTTTTTTACCCGACATGCTCCGTCCTGGCATTGTAGAGATGCGAGGGTCTATAGTCATACGATTACGGCCATGCATGAAAATGAAGTACACCCCCCTCCCCCTCCCCCTCCCCTCCCGACTCATTTGGCGATAAAACAGCAGTTGGTGAGTCTAGCGCTCGGCGACGGTGTGGTTTCGACTGCGGCGCAACAGCGGTGATGGGACTGCTGGTCGACGGCAAAACGCTGGTGGTGGCCAATGCTGGCGACTCTAGGTGAGAGATACAAGGGGACGACCCCCTCCCCCCGGTCAGGGTGTATGGTCATACGACTACGGCCATGCATGAAAATGAAGTACACCCCCCACACGCAACCATTTTGTTCAGTAGGCAACGACAGCAATGCCAACCTACTAACGAGCAATGCCATCTTGTGTAGGGGGTGGGTGGCATACTAACGAGCGATGATGCCACCTTATAAGGGGGGCGGCTTATTATTATTATTATTAAGTTTGTTTGTGCAAGTAGTCCTTAAGACGAATGTGCTACTTTTGCGTGAAAGCATCGTGCCATACTCACCGGTAGTTGCTAACGTCAAAATTTTAGGGGTGGTGCCATACGAACGAGCAGTAAATGCCACCTTGTACGGTTGGTGGCTTACTTATTTATTCATTTTTTTTAGCCAAAAAGTGCAAAACAGTTTGGGGGGGGAAACACACACGCACAGATCGAGACACGGCATGCTGGTTTTTGGTAGAGAGCTGTCATTCGGCACGACTTAAAGTCGCCAACTACAGCAGTTAGTAGGCTTTAGTTGCTGCGTTCGATTGACCTTTCGTTGATGGATTGGAGATTGGTTAAAACAAAAAGCCCGCTGGTGCAGAAAAAGTCAATCCGTGCTGGGTTGTTGTTGTTGTTGTTTTTTTTTCCCACTCCATGTTCCTGCGTGAGACTGTTTAACTCTCCTAATCTTGGAAGAATCGAAAAAAAAATATATCATACAAGCAAATATTGTTGTTCTTAGTTTCGTTCTTGGTACTTGTGCTTTCTTGTTCTTTGGAGAGGTACGAACCAGAGAGTTCCACGTTGCCGCACTTTTCTATCAAAATGAACTAACTATCCAGCCAAAAATATACGAACGAAGACGCCTAGTTATCTCTGCGACAACCAAAAAACAGATTGTTCTTTCTACCAGAGCAAAAGCTTGGGGAGAGAGAAAGAAACCACAACCTGGGAGAGAAGGGCCTCTACCGCTGCCTGCTGTGTGCTTCCCTTACCACTGTCTTGAGTCTTGAGCCATGCACCCACCACTGCTACGACCGCATCCCAAATGCCACGAAGTAAGCTGAAATATTTCGGGCGGTTCAGCAGATAAACTTTCGCGAACCGGAGTGGTGAGCTTCCCAATATTTTTGTCCTTTTTTTTTTTGTCCGTTTCTTATGTCCGTTTTTCTTTTTTTCTTTTTTCTCCTTCTTTGTTCCTGGCTTTTGCTCTTCTTGCCTTTTTGCAGGTGCGTGGTGAGCCGAAAGGGTGTCGCCGTGGACATGTCGACGGACCACAAGCCGGAGGATGATTTGGAGCTGGCGAGGATTGAGAAGGCTGGCGGGGCGGTTGTCGACGGCAGGGTGCAGGTGCGTGCGTGCGTCACGGTTTTGTTTGCCTCCGAGGCGTGCTATGATAAGCTATCAAAGAGGTGAGGTGCACCATTTTTTTTTTTTTTTAATTCTGAGGGTAGTGACTTAAGGAGCCCAATATATATATATGGGTGCACAAAAAAAAAAGAAAACGACACCACACACCTAGGAAGGTCAGAATGAAAAACAAACCGGATCGCTGTGATCACAGGACGAAATGAGCAAAAAACATTTTTTTTTCGTTTTTTGTTCCCTTTTTTTTACTTGGTTTTAGAGACCCCCCATATTTTTTTTTCGCTGGTCGGGGTGGGGGGGGGGGTGATAAAAAAAAAAACTTGACTTATTGTTTTCTGGGATCACAACGGTCCGGTTTCTTCCCTTCAATATAGGGGGGGGGGGGTGTGTGGTGTCGATAACTTTTTTTATTTATTGTGCAACCCGGTTGATATATTGACTGGAAAAAAAAAATACAACAACAACAGCTGTGAGCTCAAGGATTTCGTCGAAACTCATATTTGCAAGCAGAGTGTAATATATATATATGTATATCAACATTAATATATATATATTATATATTATACACGCAGCTTGCAAAGATGAGCTTCGACGACATCCTCGGTCGCACAGCTGTCGTTTTAGAAAAAAAAAAATCAGTATACGAAATCCTCGATGATATATACCAGGGTATGCAATTACATACCAGGTGTATATATATATTCACCCCAAGGTGAAAGTATTCGATACGATGTGACGCGCACTTCTGACGCATGCCATATACGATACGTAGAGGTGCACCATATTTTTGCCTTCTGAGGGTGGTGACTTAAGGAGCTCCATACTAATAGTAAGTCAAAAGTGATTTGGAGGCGAAAAATGAAAGTACTGCCCGATAAACAACCAACACCACGACCCAAGCACTACAATGACCAATATTTGCAACACGAGGCTGAAATCCGTCCCGATGATTTTAGGTTATAACCCTTTTAAGAACTGGTCCCGCGAATTTGGGGGCAAACTACTTGGAATTAGTGTGGGGCATTTTTTTTTTTCAGTTCTGAATGGGTTAATATAAGGAGCACCTACTCGTACCATTCAGAAACAATTTCAGCAACAACAAAAAAAAGTGCTCGTACGTACGTACATACCTCTTCTCTCTTTCATCATGCATGCTATAGATGCTATAGTATTAACATCTCGTTCGGCAGGATATTTCTGGGAATTTTACAGGTCACTAATACAGTACGGGACAACTAATAAGAAACAGGAAGTCTGATCCAGGCTGGATTTCTTATTTGAAAGAGGGTGCTTTCTACGCTAAAATCGAGATAACGAGTCCCGAATTTTCGTATTTTTCCTCTAAATCCCAGCCTGGCTTTCTTATTAGCCTGTTTCTTATTAGGTGTCATGTACTGTACAGGCACCTCTTCTCTCTTATCATGCATGGTATATTTTTGTTTTCATCCCATTTATTATCTTCGCCCTTCCTTTCTCTCTCCTTCCTAGTCGTAACTCAGATCCGGGGTCACAAAGTCGGCTCTTCTCCCTCCTCCCCCACTACGGTGCTTGCCTTGCATTTTTATCGCGAGAAGATTTCAGCACTTTCTTCCCTCGTCGACTTGCGTCGGGGATTCCGCCTACCCACGCCACGAAGGCGCTCTCAGCAAATTAGTTTCCTTGTTATTTTTTCAAATAAAGACAAAATCTCTCACCACGGTGGGATTCGATCTTGGGTACGATTGATAGTAGTCTTTGAAGCCGACCACTACTCTACCGGGGCGACCGGTCCTGTGTATAGTATTAGCATCTCGTGCGGCGGGATATTTCTGGGAATTTTCCAGGTCGGGTTTGGGGTTAGGGTTAAGGGTGGTTCTACGCCCGTACGTTGATCCAATATGTTACCGGACGATTTGTTAATGCGTAGTCCTCCGTGCATTACCCCCCCCCCCGACGACACACTAAATAGTAGCGAGAAAACGATCGCTATCTTAGGAGATAGATGGTGGCCACAGGCGGCGAAGCAGGAAGGGGATAAGATTAGCAAAAGGTTTCTCTGTAATATATGGAAACAACGTAATGAGCGCCCAAGTGTTGGAGGTGTCTCTATTAGGAGTAGGAACGGTGCTCCGTCTCGAAAGGGATGCGTGGTCAATGGTCAAATGACTAAGGCAAGCAACAAATGAGTACGCCCCCCCCCCCCCCCCTAGTTTGTCGGAGTTGTAAATGTATGGGTTTAAGTATTATCTGGGGATGGGACCTTATCCTCCCCGCGTTCGGCGGACCCTGAAAGATACCCCAGCCAATCAGTGATAGAGGCAGTAGGGTTGGGGTTTCCGCATCGTGCGGGCCGGTGTCGATCAGGGGGAACTCGGTTTTCGTCCCCGGGTTGTTAGAGTTGTAGACGTATGGAGGGATTTCCGATCCGGGAATGGGCCCCTATCATCTTCCGGGTGGCACTGGCCCAATTTTCGAGCACAGTCAATCAGTTATACCGCCAGTGGCGCTGCGCTTTCCACGCCGTGAGCGGCGGCATCGACATGGGGGATCTCGGTTTTCGTCTCCGGGCTGTTGGAAATTGCGCTCGCTTTATTTTCGAGCCCCAGCCAATCAGCGATCGACCGGTCGGGCTGGGGTTTCCACACCGTGCCGGGCGATTTTGACCCGGGTGATTATTGTTTTATTATTTTCGTCTCCGGGTGGTCGGAGTTGTAGAGACACGGAGGCATTCGCGAACCGGGGATGGGTGTCTATCTTCCCCGGGTGAGGAGTTGTAGATGCATGGCGGGATTCCGATCCGGGGATGATACTCTGTCGTCCCCGGATGGCTCTGGCTTTGTATACGAGCCCCAGCCAATTAACGATCGGCCGATGTGGCTGGGGTCTCCACACCGTGCACGGCGTTGTCGACCCGAAGTATCTCGTTTTTCGTCCCTGCGTTGTTGAAGTTGTACATGTATGGAGGGATTTCCGAACCGGGGATGAGGCCTTATCGTCCCCGGGTGGCGCTGGCTTTATTTTCGAGCCCCCAGCAAATCAGCAATCAGCCGGTCGGGCTGGGGTTTCCACACCGTGCCGGGAAGTTTGACCCCGGGCATCATTGTTTTCGTCTCCGGGTGGTCGGAGTTGTAGAGATACGGAGGCATTTCCAAACCGGGGATGGGGACCAATCGTCTCCGGGTGAGGAGTTGTGGATGTATGGGGGGATTTACGATCGGGAGATGGTACTCTGTCGTCCCTGGGTGGCTCTGGCTTTGTATACGAGCCCCAGCCAATCAGCGATCGGTCGGTGTGGCTGGGCCTTCCACGCCGTGGTCGGCGGTATCGGCCCGGGAGATCTCGGCTTTCGCCCCCGGGCTGTTGGAGTTGTACGTGTATGGAGGCATTTCCGATTCGGGGATGGGGCTTTATCGTCCCCAGGTGGAGCTGGCTTCATTTTCGAGCCCCAGCCAATCAGCGATCGACTGGTGGGGGTGGGGTTTCCACACCGTGCGGGGCGGTCTCGATTCGGGGGATCGTTTTTTTCGTCCCCGGGTGGTTGGAGTTGTAGAGATACGGGGGGTTTCGATAATAAGTAAAGGAAGGGGGGGGGGGTACTCATTTGTGCGCCTGTATTGACCATTGCACGCATCCCATGTTCGGTAGACGGGAGGGGGGGGGTGTACTCATGTCGTGCACGGCCGTAGTCATATGAGCATAGACCCTCGCATCCCTACAATGCGGGACGGAGCACGTTGGGTTTTCACCAACCAGGCAGACATTGCTTGCACCAAGCGCGAAGCGCCGTGAGGTATTGGGCGAGTCGCATGGAGGGTGAGCTGCATCCTGCTAAGAACCGCCTCTGAGGCGGACTTGCATATGGACGACAGCTTCAATGAGTTAATTTAATTTCTGGTGTGGCCACTTCCGAGACAGCAATGGGACTATGTATCTGCCTCGGGTGCCTTACCATATACACACTACGTGATACGACATTCCCCTTGTGCGGAGATGAGGTTATCAACCCCGCACAAATGATCTAACAAGACCGCCAGTTGGTGACCGCCAAAAAAAAACAAAAATAAAACGGCACCCTGTTGTCGAGCTCACGCAGTGAGAGGCGTGTTTTACAGCGTCGTTGCCAACCGACGCCAACCCAACCTATAAATATATACAGTATTTATAGGGGGGGCGTACTCATGTTTTGCTTGCCTTAGTCATTTGATCATTGACCACGGGGGGGGGTACAAGCGGGGCGGGGAGGGAGAGGGGGGTGTACTCATGTGATTCATGGCCGTAGGGGGTTTCGATAATAAGTAAAGGAAGGGGGGGGGGGTACTCATTGTGCGCCTGTAGACCATATGAGCATCCCTTTGGAGACGGAGGGGGGGGGGTGTACTCATGTCGTGCACGGCCGTAGTCATATGACCATAGACCCTCGCATCCCTACAATGCGGGACGGAGCACGTTGGGTTTTCACCAACCAGGCAGACATTGCTTGCACCAAGCGCGAAGCGCCGTGAGGTATTGGGCGAGTCGCATGGAGGGTGAGCTGCATCCTGCTAAGAACCGCCTCTGAGGCGGACTTGCATATGGACGACAGCTTCAATGAGTTAATTTAATTTCTGGTGTGGCCACTTCCGAGACAGCAATGGGACTATGTACTGCCTCGGGTGCCTTACCATATACACACTACGTGATACGAGCATTCCCCTTGTGCGGAGATGAGGTTATCAACCCCGCACAAATGATCTAACAAGACCGCCAGTTGGTGACCGCCAAAAAAAAACAAAAGAAAAAAAAACGGTACCCTGTTGTCGTAGCTCACGCACGTGAGAGGCGTGTTTTACAGCGTCGTTGCCAACCGACGCCAACCCAACCTATAAATATATACAGTATATTATGGGGGGGCGGGGTACTCTGTTTTTGCTTGCCTTAGTCATTGATCCATTGACCACGGGGGGGGGTACAAGCGGGGCGGGGAGGGAGAGGGGGGTGTACTCATGTGATTCATGGCCGTAGGGGGTTTCGATAATAAGTAAAGGAAGGGGGGGGGGGTGTACTCATATGTCATGCATGGCCGTAGTGTATGACCATAGACCGAGGCGGAAGGGGGGGCGGGGGGGGTGTACTCATGTCGTGCACGGCCGTAGTCTATGACCATAGACCCTCGCATCCCTACAATGCCGGGACGGAGCACGTTGGGTTTTCACCAACCAGGCAGACATTGCTGCACCAAGCGCGAAGCGCCGTGAGGTTTGGGCGGGTCGCATGAGGGTGAGCTGCATCCTGCTAAGGACCGCCTTTGAGGCGGACTTGCATTTGGAGACAGCTTCAATGAGTTAATTTAATTTCCGGTGTGGCCACTTCCGAGACAGCAATGGGACACTAGTATCTGCCTCGGTGCCTTACCATATACACACTACGTGATACGACATTCCCCTTGTGCGGAGATGAGGTTATCAACCCCGCACAAATGATCTAACAAGACCGCCAGTATGGGTGACCGCCAAAAAAAAACAAAAAAAAAACGGTACCCTGGTTGTCGAGCTCACGCAGTGAGAGGCGTGTTTTACAGCGTCGTTGCCAACCGACGCCAACCCAACCTATAAATATATCATATATTTATAGGGGGGGGGGGCGTACTTATTTGTTGCTTGCGTTAGTCATTTGACCATTGACCACGCATCCCTTTCGAGCGGAGCATTTATAGGGTCTGTTACCAGCTTGACTTAGTATTTGGAACCATTGACCAGCTGCAGGCGAGGGGGGGGGGTNTCCCTCCCTCCCTCCCCTGCTGCAGACGATCGATTTCGTCAGGACTCGCCTGAAGGACGCTGGTGGAGACTTCCCCCTGAGCAAGGTGTGCGCGGACCTCTGCGACGCTTGCTGCGCCAAAACCGCTGACGGAGACGGTACCGGCCTGGACAATGTCACGGCCGTAATCGTGGAGCTAAACACGGATGGAGCGAGGGCGCTAGCCGGCGGTAGCAGCAGCAGCAGCAGCGGTGGTGATGGTGGGGGTGGGGGTGGGATCGAGGAGATGGACACTTCGGATGACGGCAAGAGAAAGCAGGGGGAGGCCGGGGGCAGGTCGGTGAAGCAGATGCGAGCGGCGGAGGCGGAGGCGACCGAGGGGTCGGGGGGCGCGGCGGGACCGTAGATATGATATTTCTTCGTATCGAAAATTCGATATGATATTGATATGTTGATATATCGGAAATTTCGATGTTTTGATGTGTCGATTTGTCGGAAACTTTCGATAATGATATTTCGATATGTCGATACTTTCGATATTGATATTATATCGAAACTTTCAATATTGATATGTTGATATATCGAAACTTACGATAATGATATCCGATACTATCGTAAGGCGGGGGCAGATATGACGGGGTCAGGGGAGGGGCGAAGAGGCCGTAGAGGTGGGGGGATGGAGAGGCGGGCAAAAATGCGTCGTGGCGATGTGATATATCGAACACTTCGATATTGATATTTTGATATATCGAAAACTTCGATATTGATATTTTGATATATCGAAAACTTCGATATTGATATTTCGATACGATTCCCAATACTCTACCGTAGGTGGAGGCGGAGATGAGGGCGGGACCGTTGGCTGTATGGTGATGGATCATATCGAACGATAGTAGGCTTCGATATGATACGATATCACACGATACCGATTAACAAAATATGTCATAGTGAACGATAATCGACATCGATGGGGTATATGATGTACGATGCCGATAGTCGAACAATCCAATCGAATCGATATGTCGGATAGTTTCGTTATATGCTCAGTTGTCGGCACAAAAACTACGGGGATGCGTGCCTCTGGGGATGGGTGATAAAACCGCGTGCGATGAGATATGTCGAAAGTTCGATGTCAATATTCCGATATATCGAAAGTTCAATGTTATTAATCCGATATATCGGACTTTCGATATATCGAAATCTTCGATGCGATATCAAACAATATCGTAGACGGAGTAAGATATCAAACATTTGATATTTCGATATGATATCCAACATTTCGATGTGATATCCAACAGTATCGTAGACGTACTGTAGTAAGATATCGAACATTCGATATTTCGATATGATATCCAACAATATCGTAGACGGGATCGGAAGAAACGTAGACGGCGGCCAAAGCCGTGTCTTGCGGGGATATTCTATGTTATTTGTTTATCCTTGTAAGATTGATTTTGTTTACCCCCTTTGTGAGATTGTTGATTTTTTACCCCCTTTAGTGAGATTTGATTTTTACCCCTCGTGATATTTTATTTTCCGCTCTTGCAGGTTTTGATTTTCTGTTGGTCCTTGCGTCGTCGTCATTGTCTCTCGCCAGTTCGCCGTTTATTCTCGAGCCGCCGCCGCCGCCGCGCTTGACCTTACTCCCTCCGCTCGTCACCGTGGTTTCTATCCCTTTTCACACACCACATAGATCATCGATCCCAACTTCGTTGTCTAGGTCTTACAGGGCAGAGAGATTCCTGATCTGTACGATCTGTATGATCTACAGTAGCTCATGTTGCTCTTATAGGGCAGAGATATTTCTGATCTGTATGATCTGTATGATCTGTATGATCTAGCCCGCGTTGCCGGGTGGGAGCCGTAAAAATCTGCATGATTTTTGCCGACCATTATTTCTGGAAATTACCCCCAACCCCCTCCATTGGCGAAAGCTGTGTGGAAATTTGGCGGGGGGGGTGAGGGGAAAAAAACTATTTTTTTTTTCGGCAAGTTTTTAGCAAAAAGAGCTAAGTTGAAAACGAAAAACTTGCAAAAATTGGCAAATTTCATTTTTTTTTTCACTGCTGTCGTTAAAAACGAGCCTTAGAACCGCAACCATGTTTTTAGGGACAGAATACTTGGAAGTAGTGTGGGGGCATTTTTTTTTTTGCAGGTAAAAAAGGTCAACCAAAACAATCCCTTCTTGGCCTAGTCGTGTCATCAAAACGGCGGGTCTCCTACGTAAAAAGGCATGTTTTTTGGCTGATGAAGGGTGATTGGTTTTCCTAGGATACGAGGCTTGTTGGCTCATAGGGGACAGGGGTGGCTGGGGGAGNGGCTTGGCTTGGCTTGGCTTGGCTTGGCTTGGCTTGGCTTGGCTTGGCTTGGCTTGGCTTGGCTTGGCTTGGCTTGGCTTGGCTTGGCTTGGCTTGGCTTGGCTTGGCTTGGCTTGGCTTGGCTTGGCTTGGCTTGGCTTGGCTTGGCTTGGCTTGGCTTGGCTTGGCTTGGCTTGGCTTGGCTTGGCTTGGCTTGGCTTGGCTTGGCTTGGCTTGGCTTGGCTTGGCTTGGCTTGGCTTGGCTTGGCTTGGCTTGGCTTGGCTTGGCTTGGCTTGGCTTGGCTTGGCTTGGCTTGGCTTGGCTTGGCTTGGCTTGGCTTGGCTTGGCTTGGCTTGGCTTGGCTTGGCTTGGCTTGGCTTGGCTTGGCTTGGCTTGGCTTGGCTTGGCTTGGCTTGGCTTGGCTTGGCTTGGCTTGGCTTGGCTTGGCTTGGCTTGGCTTGGCTTGGCTTGGCTTGGCTTGGCTTGGCTTGGCTTGGCTTGGCTTGGCTTGGCTTGGCTTGGCTTGGCTTGGCTTGGCTTGGCTTGGCTTGGCTTGGCTTGGCTTGGCTTGGCTTGGCTTGGCTTGGCTTGGCTTGGCTTGGCTTGGCTTGGCTTGGCTTGGCTTGGCTTGGCTTGGCTTGGCTTGGCTTGGCTTGGCTTGGCTTGGCTTGGCTTGGCTTGGCTTGGCTTGGCTTGGCTTGGCTTGGCTTGGCTTGGCTTGGCTTGGCTTGGCTTGGCTTGGCTTGGCTTGGCTTGGCTTGGCTTGGCTTGGCTTGGCTTGGCTTGGCTTGGCTTGGCTTGGCTTGGCTTGGCTTGGCTTGGCTTGGCTTGGCTTGGCTTGGCTTGGCTTGGCTTGGCTTGGCTTGGCTTGGCTTGGCTTGGCTTGGCTTGGCTTGGCTTGGCTTGGCTTGGCTTGGCTTGGCTTGGCTTGGCTTGGCTTGGCTTGGCTTGGCTTGGCTTGGCTTGGCTTGGCTTGGCTTGGCTTGGCTTGGCTTGGCTTGGCTTGGCTTGGCTTGGCTTGGCTTGGCTTGGCTTGGCTTGGCTTGGCTTGGCTTGGCTTGGCTTGGCTTGGCTTGGCTTGGCTTGGCTTGGCTTGGCTTGGCTTGGCTTGGCTTGGCTTGGCTTGGCTTGGCTTGGCTTGGCTTGGCTTGGCTTGGCTTGGCTTGGCTTGGCTTGGCTTGGCTTGGCTTGGCTTGGCTTGGCTTGGCTTGGCTTGGCTTGGCTTGGCTTGGCTTGGCTTGGCTTGGCTTGGCTTGGCTTGGCTTGGCTTGGCTTGGCTTGGCTTGGCTTGGCTTGGCTTGGCTTGGCTTGGCTTGGCTTGGCTTGGCTTGGCTTGGCTTGGCTTGGCTTGGCTTGGCTTGGCTTGGCTTGGCTTGGCTTGGCTTGGCTTGGCTTGGCTTGGCTTGGCTTGGCTTGGCTTGGCTTGGCTTGGCTTGGCTTGGCTTGGCTTGGCTTGGCTTGGCTTGGCTTGGCTTGGCTTGGCTTGGCTTGGCTTGGCTTGGCTTGGCTTGGCTTGGCTTGGCTTGGCTTGGCTTGGCTTGGCTTGGCTTGGCTTGGCTTGGCTTGGCTTGGCTTGGCTTGGCTTGGCTTGGCTTGGCTTGGCTTGGCTTGGCTTGGCTTGGCTTGGCTTGGCTTGGCTTGGCTTGGCTTGGCTTGGCTTGGCTTGGCTTGGCTTGGCTTGGCTTGGCTTGGCTTGGCTTGGCTTGGCTTGGCTTGGCTTGGCTTGGCTTGGCTTGGCTTGGCTTGGCTTGGCTTGGCTTGGCTTGGCTTGGCTTGGCTTGGCTTGGCTTGGCTTGGCTTGGCTTGGCTTGGCTTGGCTTGGCTTGGCTTGGCTTGGCTTGGCTTGGCTTGGCTTGGCTTGGCTTGGCTTGGCTTGGCTTGGCTTGGCTTGGCTTGGCTTGGCTTGGCTTGGCTTGGCTTGGCTTGGCTTGGCTTGGCTTGGCTTGGCTTGGCTTGGCTTGGCTTGGCTTGGCTTGGCTTGGCTTGGCTTGGCTTGGCTTGGCTTGGCTTGGCTTGGCTTGGCTTGGCTTGGCTTGGCTTGGCTTGGCTTGGCTTGGCTTGGCTTGGCTTGGCTTGGCTTGCTTGCACCAAACGTGAGCCCGGAATGGCCTTTGGGGGCAGGGGCTTGATGAATGCGTGGAGGGGGTGGGGTAGGGTAGGGGGGGTGTGCGCTTGTCTTAAGGGACAGCGACGGCGCGTAGGGTTAGGTAATACCGTAGCGTCGATCCTATTTCCTGATATGGTGATGGTGATGGTGATGGTGATGATGATGTGGCATCAACATGTATGTGACATCCGCGAGTTGAGTTGACATCATCGCGAGGAGAGTGTATTATTCACGATGATGGTCGTTTGTGTTTGTGTTTGTGTTTTTTTTTTTTTTTTTTCCATCTTTTCGCCAGTCTTTTTGTCCTTCCTCCCGTTCTTGCTCGCGCGAAGACCCTGGAAAAGCTCGTACCGTATGGTTATTTGGCGAGGAACCCGAAGAGTGGGCTGGGGGTGTCTACGTAGCGGTCTCCGCGTCGTTGATGTCTATTTTTTTTCTGTTTTTTTTCGCGTTGAACTTGTCTTTTCTCGTTTTCGTCGTCGTTTGTCGGAATTGGCCTCGCCGGCCGGGGTGATGTAGAGAGCAGGGCAAACCCTTCCACCGATGTTCCACAGATTTGGAGAGATCAGGTCAGATCCCCCCGGTTCATGACAGATCATGATAGTAGATCAGATCCCTCAAAAAGTTCATGATAGATCAGATCTCTCAGTTCGTGACTGCTGAGATCCTCTAGTTCATGACAGATCAGATCCCTCAGTTCATGACAGATAAGATGCCTCAGTTCGTCATCTAGATATATATTATGTATGTCGAGGCAGATGTATCTCTGATTGATATGACCCGCACGATGTAATATCATGTTTTTTGCCGGGTTGGGTCTCGTAATGTTGCGGGCTCTTGCACATGGCCTCATACTGGCGAATGCATCAGGATCTAGATGATGAAATTGATTGTGATCTACGGTAGATGATCGATATCGTGATATGTACAACATATCATACCATACCGGCCAATCACAGGATCTCGGTGAGATGATCTAGAGGGTGCTGCTGGGTCCGATGTGTGTGCATTGGTTGTTTTCCGTCGAATGGCTTGTTGCGCTTGTTTTGCTGTCGGTTCTTTAGGCGATACTATGTGAAAAGTCTTTATAAAACAGCAGTCACGATAGCAGTATGATAGTACAGCAGTAGTAGCAGCAGCAGCAGCAGCAGCAGCAGCAATACCAACAGTATCATAGCGGTAGGAATGTATTCACGTGTGGGGAGGGAGAGGGGGTGGTACAAACGACGGCTGGTGGTGGAGCAAAGTCGGCGTCCGCATGATGGCGTTGAAAAAAAATGGCAGGTGATGGCAAATCAATATGCCCCCGGATGTTACTGATGTCAGATATATCCTGATATTCAATGTATCAGATGTATCCCGATGATACTTTTTATGTCAGATGTCCGATATTATCCCGATGTTTTTTCTATCAAATATCCCGATCTTTTTTTCTGTCAGATTTCCCGATATATTTATGTCAGATATAATATCCGATATCCCGATATTTTTCGTGTCTGATATCCGATATTAGTAAAAACACCAAATATCCGATATTGATATTATCGTTTATTTCGGCTATCTGTCTATCTATCTGTGTCGTGTACGTTTTAGCCCGAATTATATGATATGATATGGATATGAATATGATAGCGATCTACCGGTGTTAGCCGTAACGCGCATCGGCACTACTGCTGTCGAAAGTTTTTTCGCGTAAACACACACACCGTTCCTGACTTGCTTGATTTCTTGGCCTTGCTGGGCTGTGTGCTTGAATTTCAGCAGTCAAAAGCCCCGTTTTGAGGAAGAAGGGTACGTAGAAAGACCCGTGTTTTGCGACGGCCTTAACCCATTCAGAACTGAAAAAAAAATGTCCCACACTAATTCCAAGTAGTTTTCCCCAAATTCGTGGGACCAGTTCTTTAAGGGGTTAAAATCGTTTATTTATATTTTTGTGGCCTTTTTTTGTTTCTTTGATTTTTTCTTGGACTCTTCGTCCTTCTAATAGTTCTATAGTTTCCGTCAGATATCACGGGTTTGATACGAATGTCACCTTGCGCTGTTGCATGGGGTAAAAGGGATGATGATGGTGCTTTTCAAGGGGGGTATAATACTTGATCAATTTCCCAGTGGGTGTACCACTGGGACCTCTAGAAACATCAACAAAAAAGAAACGAGCAGAGCAGAATGTCGTACTCTGTTGAGTGCAGTATTTGCAACGCGCTCGTACACCGTCCATTAATAGCCAGCTCTGACAAAACGCGCACTGGGAAATAGCAGGCCAACATCGTTCATTGGCCCTGCTTTAGTGTATATAGTCTCAGTGGTATCCGGGTACATACATAAGGCACGATTCGACGCCAGTCGACGAGGGAAGAAAGGGCTTGAAAGTCTTCTCGCGATGAAAACGCAAGGCACGAACCCCCGTAGTGGGGAAGGCGGGAGAGGAGCCTACTTTGTGTGACCCCAGATCTGAGTTACGACTATTAATTTTATAGGAATGTGACGGTGAGGGTTAGACGTATCTCTCGTAGATCTCAGAACACGTACGCATGGACGGAGACATCACAAAGTCAAGCACCAAAGATCCGGCCAGACCGGATCTGAGGGCGTTAGAGGTCCGCTAAGCGTAGACCTCTCCCCTCAAGCTGACTCGATGCTCCNTGTTTGTTTGTTTGTTTGTTTGTTTGTTTGTTTGTTTGTTTGTTTGTTTGTTTGTTTGTTTGTTTGTTTGTTTGTTTGTTTGTTTGTTTGTTTGTTTGTTTGTTTGTTTGTTTGTTTGTTTGTTTGTTTGTTTGTTTGTTTGTTTGTTTGTTTGTTTGTTTGTTTGTTTGTTTGTTTGTTTGTTTGTTTGTTTGTTTGTTTGTTTGTTTGTTTGTTTGTTTGTTTGTTTGTTTGTTTGTTTGTTTGTTTGTTTGTTTGTTTGTTTGTTTGTTTGTTTGTTTGTTTGTTTGTTTGTTTGTTTGTTTGTTTGTTTGTTTGTTTGTTTGTTTGTTTGTTTGTTTGTTTGTTTGTTTGTTTGTTTGTTTGTTTGTTTGTTTGTTTGTTTGTTTGTTTGTTTGTTTGTTTGTTTGTTTGTTTGTTTGTTTGTTTGTTTGTTTGTTTGTTTGTTTGTTTGTTTGTTTGTTTGTTTGTTTGTTTGTTTGTTTGTTTGTTTGTTTGTTTGTTTGTTTGTTTGTTTGTTTGTTTGTTTGTTTGTTTGTTTGTTTGTTTGTTTGTTTGTTTGTTTGTTTGTTTGTTTGTTTGTTTGTTTGTTTGTTTGTTTGTTTGTTTGTTTGTTTGTTTGTTTGTTTGTTTGTTTGTTTGTTTGTTTGTTTGTTTGTTTGTTTGTTTGTTTGTTTGTTTGTTTGTTTGTTTGTTTGTTTGTTTGTTTGTTTGTTTGTTTGTTTGTTTGTTTGTTTGTTTGTTTGTTTGTTTGTTTGTTTGTTTGTTTGTTTGTTTGTTTGTTTGTTTGTTTGTTTGTTTGTTTGTTTGTTTGTTTGTTTGTTTGTTTGTTTGTTTGTTTGTTTGTTTGTTTGTTTGTTTGTTTGTTTGTTTGTTTGTTTGTTTGTTTGTTTGTTTGTTTGTTTGTTTGTTTGTTTGTTTGTTTGTTTGTTTGTTTGTTTGTTTGTTTGTTTGTTTGTTTGTTTGTTTGTTTGTTTGTTTGTTTGTTTGTTTGTTTGTTTGTTTGTTTGTTTGTTTGTTTGTTTGTTTGTTTGTTTGTTTGTTTGTTTGTTTGTTTGTTTGTTTGTTTGTTTGTTTGTTTGTTTGTTTGTTTGTTTGTTTGTTTGTTTGTTTGTTTGTTTGTTTGTTTGTTTGTTTGTTTGTTTGTTTGTTTGTTTGTTTGTTTGTTTGTTTGTTTGTTTGTTTGTTTGTTTGTTTGTTTGTTTGTTTGTTTGTTTGTTTGTTTGTTTGTTTGTTTGTTTGTTTGTTTGTTTGTTTGTTTGTTTGTTTGTTTGTTTGTTTGTTTGTTTGTTTGTTTGTTTGTTTGTTTGTTTGTTTGTTTGTTTGTTTGTTTGTTTGTTTGTTTGTTTGTTTGTTTGTTTGTTTGTTTGTTTGTTTGTTTGTTTGTTTGTTTGTTTGTTTGTTTGTTTGTTTGTTTGTTTGTTTGTTTGTTTGTTTGTTTGTTTGTTTGTTTGTTTGTTTGTTTGTTTGTTTGTTTGTTTGTTTGTTTGTTTGTTTGTTTGTTTGTTTGTTTGTTTGTTTGTTTGTTTGTTTGTTTGTTTGTTTGTTTGTTTGTTTGTTTGTTTGTTTGTTTGTTTGTTTGTTTGTTTGTTTGTTTGTTTGTTTGTTTGTTTGTTTGTTTGTTTGTTTGTTTGTTTGTTTGTTTGTTTGTTTGTTTGTTTGTTTGTTTGTTTGTTTGTTTGTTTGTTTGTTTGTTTGTTTGTTTGTTTGTTTGTTTGTTTGTTTGTTTGTTTGTTTGTTTGTTTGTTTGTTTGTTTGTTTGTTTGTTTGTTTGTTTGTTTGTTTGTTTGTTTGTTTGTTTGTTTGTTTGTTTGTTTGTTTGTTTGTTTGTTTGTTTGTTTGTTTGTTTGTTTGTTTGTTTGTTTGTTTGTTTGTTTGTTTGTTTGTTTGTTTGTTTGTTTGTTTGTTTGTTTGTTTGTTTGTTTGTTTGTTTGTTTGTTTGTTTGTTTGTTTGTTTGTTTGTTTGTTTGTTTGTTTGTTTGTTTGTTTGTTTGTTTGTTTGTTTGTTTGTTTGTTTGTTTGTTTGTTTGTTTGTTTGTTTGTTTGTTTGTTTGTTTGTTTGTTTGTTTGTTTGTTTGTTTGTTTGTTTGTTTGTTTGTTTGTTTGTTTGTTTGTTTGTTTGTTTGTTTGTTTGTTTGTTTGTTTGTTTGTTTGTTTGTTTGTTTGTTTGTTTGTTTGTTTGTTTGTTTGTTTGTTTGTTTGTTTGTTTGTTTGTTTGTTTGTTTGTTTGTTTGTTTGTTTGTTTGTTTGTTTGTTTGTTTGTTTGTTTGTTTGTTTGTTTGTTTGTTTGTTTGTTTGTTTGTTTGTTTGTTTGTTTGTTTGTTTGTTTGTTTGTTTGTTTGTTTGTTTGTTTGTTTGTTTGTTTGTTTGTTTGTTTGTTTGTTTGTTTGTTTGTTTGTTTGTTTGTTTGTTTGTTTGTTTGTTTGTTTGTTTGTTTGTTTGTTTGTTTGTTTGTTTGTTTGTTTGTTTGTTTGTTTGTTTGTTTGTTTGTTTGTTTGTTTGTTTGTTTGTTTGTTTGTTTGTTTGTTTGTTTGTTTGTTTGTTTGTTTGTTTGTTTGTTTGTTTGTTTGTTTGTTTGTTTGTTTGTTTGTTTGTTTGTTTGTTTGTTTGTTTGTTTGTTTGTTTGTTTGTTTGTTTGTTTGTTTGTTTGTTTGTTTGTTTGTTTGTTTGTTTGTTTGTTTGTTTGTTTGTTTGTTTGTTTGTTTGTTTGTTTGTTTGTTTGTTTGTTTGTTTGTTTGTTTGTTTGTTTGTTTGTTTGTTTGTTTGTTTGTTTGTTTGTTTGTTTGTTTGTTTGTTTGTTTGTTTGTTTGTTTGTTTGTTTGTTTGTTTGTTTGTTTGTTTGTTTGTTTGTTTGTTTGTTTGTTTGTTTGTTTGTTTGTTTGTTTGTTTGTTGTTTGTTTGTTTGCTTGTTTGTCTGTTTGTTTGTTTGTTTGCTTGCTTGTTTATTTGTTTGTTATTCGTTTGTTTATTTATTTGTTTGTTTGTTTGTTTGTTTGTTTGTTTGTTTGTTTGTTTGTTTGTTTGTTATTTTGTTTGTTTGTTTATTTGTTTGTTTGTTTGTTTGTTTGTTTGTTTGCTTGTTTGTTTGTTTGTTTATTTGTTCGTTCGTTTGTTTGTTTGTTTGCTTGTTTGTTTGTTCGCTTGTTTGTTTGTTTGTTCGTTCGTTTGTTTGTTTGTTTTTAGCATTTCTCTTTTTCTCTGCTGATACCCTTAGCCCTCCTTGTCGGCGACGAAAAAAAACCCGAGACAAACGACAAGATACGATCCATGCCAGGTACTACTACCGCCCGGTGTTCGAGCACTTGTTTGCTTGCGTTCAAAACTGCTGTTATTTTTACACTAATATTCATCGAGTTCGTTGAGCTCTCAACGCGTACAACAACCACTTAGCAGTGAGGGCACGCGTTCCTTCATTGTTGTTCGTGTGTTTCGTTCTTCTGAGCAGACACGCATGTATTTACTTGAGACCAGAAATGAGGACAGACGCTGGTTGATTGATTGAGCTCAGTCTTTCTTATTTTTTTCTTCGTGTCTCTTGTTCTTCTACTGGTATATGTATGAGTATGCGACGGTTGGGTCGAGACCATGGCACCCACATACGTACCGGTATAATAATACTGTATGTATTTGCTGTATACGACATTTCGTTTCAAAAGATCACGAGCGCGGCGAAACACACCGCGTGCTTGTTGCGTGCGTGCGTACGTACGCAAGGGTGACATGCCCCACTCGCAAGAAGAAGCAGAGGGGCAGCAGCAGCAAGTCGCGCGACTATTTTACAATACGGAAGAATACGTGACACGACACCCTCCTCTGGTATCAATCATCCGATCAGACAAAACCGATCAACTGCACAAGAAAAAAAATATCCAAACAAAAACATTATTTTTTTTCATCCCCCATCCTTCTTTTAATTTCCTCCCCGATTTTCCCTCGCGAAAACAGCTAATAAATGGAGGACGATTTTCGTAAATGGAAGAGGATTTTCGTCCCCCGATTTTCGTCCCCTCCGTACTCGCTCGCGCTTTTAACAACCATTAGACTAGAGCAGTGTAGTGACGTAAGAAGTATGCAACCCCCCCATGACCATAGACCCTCGCATCCCTACAAGCGGGGGGGGGGGGGGGGGGGGTTATTGCCCAATGAGAAGATGCAGCGTATGCTTCGAAGTTTACACACATACGATAACGTGTCCGTGTCATTTTCTGACTTTTTTTTTAATACGTACGTAGCTTGTTTTATGGTCTTAAGCATATACTTCGAAGTATATAAATATGCATATCAATGTGTGTCTTTCTTTATGGTGTGTGCAATTGTCCGTAGTGTAGTGCGAACCCTCGGGCCGTGAGAACGGCATGAAATAATCGGCATTGGGCAGGGGAGGAGATGGGGGGGGCGCGGGGGGGCGCGGGGGGCGGGGGGCGTACACAAAATATTTGTTTTTTTTATTAATAGTAGCCAATAAACGATCGTTTCGTGGCGTGATTTCCTTGGTAACAGATTTTCAGGGCGTTTACTTATAAGAGAGGTCGGGGATGACTACGGCCGGGCACAAAATGAGTACCCCCCCCCCCCCCCTCCCGGAGGGAAAACAGTGTACAAAATTGTCCACAAACGTAAGGACCACTTTGGTATTCATGAAACACAAACAAATGGACGTTTTGCATACTTCCGTACACATCATTACCTGTTATGTGTCGATGCTTCATACTCTTAACACCAGGCCGCGACTTATTACGCTACGATACGTTTTGGCTTCTCTTCTACACCAACGGCAAGAATACCATGAAGCTGTAACTCAGTGTATCCTGAAACTTCAAGTCCTTAGACTGCTGAACTGCAGCTAGCCGCTACACATTGGTCACCGCGATAGGCTGCTGCTGTTGTTGCCCTACTACGCGGTATTATTTCTTAACAACCTACCCCAAACCATCGTATTTTTTGTTTTCCTTTTCCTTTCACCGACGGAACTATTACTACGGTCACTGGGAGGAGGGGGGAAGAAGAAGAAGAGGAGATAATGAGTTTTTTTTTATAGACGATGGAGGCGTTATTCCTCAGCTATAAAAAAAAAAAAGGATGCTGCCTCCCCCTCTCCGGACTCGTCTCCCGGAACTCACAATACCTACGTACGTAGAAATTATTGAAAGTACCCGCCCCGTGGGACCGAATATTACAAGCGGAACAAAAACAAAAAAAACACTTTCACCATACGAGAGGGTTTGGAGGAAACCATTGAAAGGTCCTCTCGACCAATCAACATCCCAGCCGAGAAAATTCTGAAAGAACTGACGTCACGAGCCTGGGTGACGTCATCAGTCAACGGGCGCGACCAGCGGTTTTTCCACCAGTCAAAACATTTTACCTGGGAAGCAACTGACCGTTTGGGACACCAAATACCTACGTACGTACAATATCCCTGTATTACCTCTCCCCAAAAAATGACGGCTTCAAGTCAAATACAGGACACCTTTTACCTGCTCAGAAAAACGAGAGGTAAAAGAAAAAAACAAGGCCGATATTCTCCAGGAAAATTATAAGAAATTATGGAGCTGTTTCACTGATGTAGGAGGTGAAGGTCGCACCCAAACCGTTCTTCAAAATAAAAAACCTTGTCAGGACCAAGCTTTCCTGTTTCTTACCACTCTGCACCCCAAAAAAGGGAACGTTTTGGTTACATTTTAACGTACAAAACATCCTTATATTTTTGGACATAGCGGTATCCTGCACTGTACATGCAGCTAAACGGATGGCTGTCTCCCCATGAAGAGAAAATGCCGGGACACACATACCACAACAAACAAAAACAAAATTTTAAAATGAAACATTTAGAAAAACGTTTATTTTGTTTTTCAACATGGACGACGGTCAGTCCAGCAGAGATTAAATTGTATTTGTCTTATATACTGACGCACACCAACTCACGAAAAAACACACCGGAAATATGCTACACCGCCGGAGCTCGTTGAGCTTATGTACGGCACGAAAAGAAAAAAGAAAAACAAGACCCCACCACATCGCTTGTGAATAAATCCCGCAGAACTCCATGCGGACACAAACCAACGACAGGAGTCAGGCAAGACTCAACAATCACAAAACAACAGCTACAAAAAGCAACAACGAAAGCAAACCCCTTCACATCTCCCACCCCCACCCCCACCCCTTCCCCCACCCCTTCCGTCACCCCCCTCTCACGCCCAACGTGCCTCCCTTCCCCCCTTCCTCCCTCCCTCCCTCCCTCCTTTACCCCCTCCGACATCACAGCAGTAACTTCACCGCTGCCGCTATCGCAATCGGACGCCCTCCCTCCCTCCGTCCATCCGCCCGTCCCTCCCTTCCTCCTTCTCTTCCCTACGAGATCACAGCAGTAACGTCACAGCTGCTGTTATCGCCATCGGAGAGCCAGTCCGACCCCCTTCAAAATATCGCTCGCCCTCCCCCCCCCCTCCCCCCCCCCTCCATGCACCCGCGCCCCTCGCGCCTGCACCTGGCGCGAAGTGCGGCAGGACCGGCGCGCGTCTGCGTCTGCATCTGCGTCTCTGCGTCTCTGCGTCTGAGTCTTGAGTCTGAGTCTGCCTGCTTGCTTGCTTGCCTGTCTGTTTGCCTGTCTGTTGGCTTGGCTTGCTCGTCTGCCTGCCCTCCCGCAGAAAAAAACTCAAGCATCGTCATCATCATCAGCAGCAGCAGCAGCATCGAAAAGGAGCGAACTCTGTTGCCTTCGAAGAGCCTCGCCTGCCTTTGCCTCTCCTCTCCACGCCAAAAAAACACAATCTCCGAAAGCATCACCGTCGAGGCCCCGATTGTTTTCCGCCATGCCTTGCCGTGCCTCACCATGCCTCACCATGCCTTGCCTTGGCTTGGCTTGGCTTGGCTTGGCTCTTCTTCCGCAGCCAAAACCCAAAACCACCACCACCATCACCACCACCATCATCATCATCATCATCAACAACAACAACAACATGAAGAGTATTGCCTGCTCCCCTGCCTCCCTGGTCCTACCGCAAAAAAAAACACCTCAAAAGAAGCACACACTCTCTCTTGCTTCCGCCTGCCTCCACTCCCCTCCCCTCCGCTCCCCTCCCCTCTCCCCCGGCAAACAAACCTCAAAACCAAACCAACCCCGAGACTCAAAAACCAGCAAAAAAACTCAAAACAAACAACGAAACTCAAAACAACTCCAATCAATTCAATTCAAACCAACCAACCAATCAATCAATCAATCAAAACACTCATGTTTATTACCATCCATCCATCATCACTACCGAAAAGAAACAATCAATCAAGGAGCGAACTCGTCCACGTCCGGGTTCGGCGGGGCCTCGTCGTCCGACCCCGCGGCGCCGGCGGCTCCGGCCGCCGCCGCGCCCCCCGCCGCCGCCCCCCCGAACCAGCCCTTGTGCTGGGCGTACGTCCCGCCGGCAGCGGCGATACCCGCGATAGCCAGTGCGCCCATCCCGATCGCGAGGGCCTGGACCGCTGTGATTCCGCTGGAGCCGCCCTCCTCCGCGTTCGCCGAAGTTTCGTTGCTGGCGGACGGCGCCGCCCTGGGGGTGGCGGAAGGGGCAGGAGTGGGCTGGCCGTAGGCGGGGTTGTGGGTGGGCGTGGTGACACCCCCCCCTCCCCCCCCGCCCCCAGCGGGGGTTGGGGTGGGCGCCGGGTAGGGGCCCGCAGCGGGGTAAGCGGTGGGCCCCACGTTGAGACCTCCACCGGGGGAAGGGGTGGGCTCCATGGTGTAGGCGGGAGCGAGAGTGGCTGCGCCGCCGCCGCCGCCGCCGCCGCCGCCGCCACCCCCACCGCCGCCGCCACCCCCACCGCCGGTGCCACCACCACCGCCACCGCCGCCACCACCGCCGCCGCCGCCGGTCCCTCCTTCCGTCGGGGAGGCGGGCTCGGGAGTTTCGGTGGGACCCGGGACGGGGGTGGGGGATGGCTCGGGGGTCGGCACCCATGAATCGATGGCGGTGCACACCCCGTCGACGACGCGGAGGTAGGCGACGTCGGCCAGGGTGCCGACCTCCCCGCAGAAGTTCCAGGTCGACTCGTACCACGTCCTCTCGAGGGGGGCGATCCCGGCGCTGGCGTCCGCGTTGGCCGCCGTGGCCGCGTCCGCCACGGTGTACGGGCCGCCGGCGGCCGGGGGCGTCGGGAAGTCGGTCGAGTAGAGGTAGTCGCCGTCCGCGAGGCAGATGGGGATGTTGCGCAGTTGGCCGTCGAGCATGGTGTTCTCGTACGCGGCTACGCGAGCCTTTTCAATGGCGGTGGCGGTGGAGCCCCCGACCCCCGAGTTTTCGAGGATGATCCGGTTCTCGATCCGGAAGTGGTCGAAGCTGTTGATACCCCCCGCGTTCCAGCCGTCGCCGACGGTGTCCTTGAGCTTGGTTAGGAAGAGGCGCTCGTCCGCAGCGCAGCTGTGGTGGTGGTGAACGTTTTCGTTTTTTTTTGGGGGGGGGGGAAGGAGGGGGTTGGATTTACGTGGGGAATAAGTCGTGAGGTTTTCAAGGGGAAGGAGGGCGGAGGAGGGGGGAGGGGGGGGGGGTTGGTTTGGCGGGATGAGTGGTTGGTTGGCAATACGCCACTAATAAAGCAGTACGTAGGCTGTCCACTTAACAAATTTTACCGATGTCACGTCCCTCCATCGAGGAGTCGTGTTGGTGCTACGTAGGCACTTTCTTTTTCGCTGCAGCAGCCTGCAGATGTAATAGTCGAAAGTCGCTGATTGGTGTAACAGTCGCCAACCACTCTGACCCGGAACATAGGGACCGTTTGTATAGTAACATGTAGTTGAAATGGTGCTTATATTTAGGAACAGGGTGGTTTAGTTTCGGAGCATTGTTGATTGAGAGCATAACAGACGACAGGCATAATCCTGCGGTCCGTCTACGTACAACATACTACACAATACTTGGTATAACAGTAGTACGGAGGGCCGTAGTAAATAGGACCAAATATTGTTAGTAAAAATAGGTAAATGTATAGGTTTTTGTGTTTACCGTAGGTCCTGTTTACTATGGTCTCCCGTGATAGTAGGTACTGGTAGCCCAAATGCGGCGTGCAACAATGAACAAAAACTCACACCCGCAGCGGTATATCTTCTGCAGTAAAGGTGACATATACTATAACCTATACTATATTCTAGACAGAAACCATGGACATCGGGAGCTATCGTTACGTCTCATAAACAATATTGCTACGTATGGAATCCAGGCTGAGATCAACAGAAAACAAGAAACCCGGGAGTCGTCCTACTGAAGTTAACGCAGTGTAGAATGCACCCTTCCCTCAAAAAATAACACGTTTTCCCAATTAAACGCATAATTTCCCAAAAAAAGAGCAACACCCTTTCCCGAATCAAAAGTGTCCTTTCCCAAATAAGAACACATTTTCCCAAACAAGAGCTCCTGTTCCCAAATAAGAACTCCTTTTCCAAAATAAGAGCACATTCTCCCAAATAAGAACACCATTTCTCAAATGAGAGCTTTTGCCAAATAGGAACATCCTATCCCGAATAAGAAACATCCTATCCCAAATAAGAACATCATAATAAGAACACATTCTCCCAAATAAGAACACCATTTCTCAAATGAGAGCTTTTGCCAAATGGGAACATCCTATCCCAAAATAAGAACATCATAATAAGAACACATTCTCCCAAATAAGAACACCATTTCTCAAATGAGAGCCTTTTCCCGAATGGAAAACACCCTATCCCAAATAAGAAACATCCTACCCCAAATAATAACACCCTTTCCCAAAATAAGGACACATTTTCTCAAGTACGAGCACCGTTTTCCCAAATGAGAACACCGTGTCCCTTAAATGACATCACCCTTTTCCAAATAAGCACATTATTTTTTCCAAATAAGAACACCCTATCCCCAAGTAAGAGCACCTTTTTCCTAAATAAGAAAATCCCAGCCTGTGGGTCAAGCACAGCATTTCTGTTTCTTAAATTTTTTTTCGCGCATACAAGCGGCAAAAGTCTCACCCGCGGTGGCAAATCTCCTCGAGCTCGCAGGCGACGCTGATGCCCGACTTGAGGGCGTACAAAACCTCGTTAACCTCGTAGTAGTTGAAGTACAGCTTCATGTCCACGCTGACATCGTAGGCGAGATTTTTGTTGTCGTCGTTGAACTCGAAGGCGATCTGTGAGGTATTCACGCCGGCGGAGGGCGGGGTTTCGAGAATAAGTAGGGGAGGGGAGGCGGGGGGGAGGGGGAGGGGGGCGTACTCATTTGTTGCTTGCCTTAGCCATTTGACCATTGACCACGCATGCATCCCTTTCGAGACGGAGCACCGTTCCTTAATAGAGGCACCTCCAACAATTGGGCGCTCATTATGTTGTTTCCATATATATATTACAAATAATGTTTTTGCTAATCGTATCCCCTTCCTGTTTCGTCTCCTTTGGCCACCATCTATCTGCCTAGGATAGGGGGGGGGGTCAGGGGTCGGAAGTGGAGGTGAAGCAGGTGGGGGGCGGGGGGGGTCGCTGCACCCGAAAAAATAAAAACGTTCGACGATTTTTTTTTGTGTTTTGTTTGTTTTCGCGCACCCCGCCCGTCCCATCATTTTTTGTTTTTTGTTTTGTTTTTTTATTACTATACTCCTGACGAACTCGTACGTACCGGTACTACGTATAACAAGCTAAACTCTCATGGTATGGTATGATACGTCACCGGTACTATTAGCCTTTGCTCTCCTCGCCAGAGAAGGCGAAGACTAACTGCAAAACCCTACACATACTTACGGCGGGATGAGGTCGCGGGTGAAGAAAGACGATGCATTCTATTTTATACGATACGGGCACGGTTTTTAGGGATAGTTATACTCGTGTGCAGCAGCATTGCATATATATGTGCAGCAGTATTGTATTCCCTTGCAGCAAGGATGTAGGGAGTTCCACATAATGGTAGGCATTTGCCAATTGGCGTCAACATACAGCCGTATCGAGCCGTGGACTAAGGAACACGTAGCTCCTGATTTTTCCGATAAGCTTCCCCGTGTTTGAGGAGGTATTTTTTAATACTAAAATACTGTACCACTCTCTTGTCCCGAAGTATAAGAACCGTTAGTATTGATTATTAATATATATGCAAGGTTATTATATTTCGGGACAGAGTGGTATATAGAGGAAGTCACCCGAAGACCAAAACTGTTGCGAAAACAAGGAAATGGGGGCAAAAAACGACGGACAAATCCCATGGCCATTGGTGCCCGACGAAGAGCACGGCAAAAAACTCAACGATAAGGCGCATGCCTTTTAGGGCATATATGTGTGCCTTATTGGGTAGCTACGTAGCTGAGGAGGGTGTTATTAAATAGTCATGTCACAAATATTGCCTCACAAGGAAAAAGCTAAACGATAAGCCGCATGCCTTTTAGGGCATATGTCTGAATCCAAAAGCGAACGGACGAAGGACGAGGGACGGCGAAAAAACCTCAATATTTTATAATTCGTTAAATAAAGCCACGCTCTGGCACTTTTTTCAGATGCGTTTTTTGCCCGTTTGTGTCCGTTAATGTACCCCCGGGCATGCACACGCCCCCCCCCCCATACACACAACCCCTTATAGAAGAGCATCTCGAGATGCTCGTTCGATTCGTGCACTCGCATCTCGGGCTCCTCATTACTTCGTATCTTCGCCCTTCTTTTCTCTCTCCCTCTTATTCGTGACTCAGATCTGGGGTCACTAAGTAGGCTCTTCTCTTCCCTCCCCGCCACGGTACGTGCCTTGCATTTTTATCGCGAGAAGATATTTCAGCACTTTCTTCCCTCGCCGCCTCTCGTCGAATCGTGCTGCTCCGTTTATACCCCCAGCTATCATCCAATAGACATCCCCACCGCCAACCCCCCTCCTCTTCCTCCGATCTCTGTTCCCGATGGTGGACAAAGACAGTTTCCTCCAGCTAGCCGTCCAACCGCACCCAATCAAAACCGCATGTATACCGACCGCTCCTTGCAAGGGGCCCTACTCGTACTCGTAGTGCGTTCGAGATTGGCGGTCCCTTACAATCACTATTACAGGGTGGGCTAATGTAGTAAATAGGACCTACGGTATACACTAAAACCTATATATTTACCTATTTTTATTAACAATATTTGGTCCTATTTACTAGTGTTTACTATGGTCCCCCCGTGATGTTGGGGCAAATAAGGTGGGGCAGAAATTTGAGGTCCCCCCTTATATACCGTTTTCCCCTTACCGAGAGGTCCCCTGATAGGGGGCTGGCTACCTACTGTGCCACAAAACCACGTACCATATAAGAAAAACCACGTACCAAACAAGAAAAACCACGTACCACCAAACAAGAAAAACCACGTACCGAATAAGAAAAACCACGTACCATATAAGAAAGCCACGTACCATGTAAGAAAAAAAGCACATACTAATCTTGGGCGTAAGTACAAGGACCGCTTGGTCTTCCTATTGACGTGAAAATGGCCCCTATGTTCGGGTCCAGACTGGTGAGAAACATAGCCACATACGTAGGACACATACATACCTGATACGCGATGGAAGACGTCTCTGGGTCGGTGCTGGTGTCGAGACAGACGGAGGTCAGCCCGCACTCTTCCTCGGATATCAACATCCCGCCGGGCCCGTCTCGCCGGCAGAAGTACACCAGCTCGAACAGGTTGTGCGAGGGGGCTGGAAGGCGGTTTTCGAAGACATGGGAGAAGGGGACGGGGGGGGATGTGGGGGGGGGGGGGGACTTCTACTTCATTTTCATGCATGGCCGTAGTCGTATGTATGGCCATAAGACCCTTGCATCCCTACAATGCCGGGACGGAGCATGTCGGGTACTCATGTCAGGCATGGCCGTAGTCGTATGTATGACCATAGGACCCTTGCATCCCTGCAATGCCGAGACGGAGCATGTCTGGTACTCACGTCAGGCATGGCCGTAGTCGTATGTATGACCATACGACCCTCGCATCTCTAATATCTACATACAATGCTGAGACGGAGAGGGGGGGGGGGGGGGGGCTCGTGTGTTGCCTGCCTTTAGAAAATTGACCGTTATTGACCACGCATCCCTTTCGAGACGGAGCGCCGTTTTCTACATCTCCGAACATTTGGACGCTAACTAGCTTATTTCCCCCCCCGATATATTACGTTATTTTTTGTTTAAATGAGGTATCTTATCCTCTTCCTGTTTCGACTTTTGTGGCCACCATCTATATCTCCCAAGATAACAGTGATCGATTTCTCGCTAACAACTAGTTGCACTAAAATTCCTCCCATAGTTCACATTTCTTTGCGATTTTTCCTCATCTCCTCCTTCAACACATCCCGTGCCTCCTTGTACATTACACGTTCTCCCACAATGGGAGTTCTACCCTCTTTTGCCTTGCCACAAGGGTTGTGCTCATTAGCCGCATGTCATGCATGGCCGTAGTCGTATGCCCATAGGCCCTCGCATCCCTACAATGCCGGGACGGAGCACGTTGGGTTTTCACCGACCAGGCACAGGTATGTAAGGTTATCCTTGAGCTGGTGGCAGGAGGTATCCGTGAAAAAAGGGATAAAGGAGAGGGAGGGGTGTTTTTTTAATAATTATTTTTATCTTTCGGCGGATTGATTTAAAAAACAAAAACAAAAAAAAAACTTAAGATCACCACAATTCTACCTCCCAAAAATGTGTCGTGTGTTAAGTTAGACCCACTGTTCCCGTTACAAAAGCAGCAGATAAGACAGCTACTGCTAGTTCGGTCGCGGGAGCACGTTCACCCGACCTGGCTGACCCCCAAGAGGAGCCAGGCGCGGTGGAGATAGCCACCCGGGGGAGTAATCCCTCCCATGTAATGTAAAACTTGCGCGAGAGGGGGGAGTGTACTCATTGCCATGAACTGCCGTAGTCGTATGATCATATGTATAAATATATATGGACCATCGCATCCCTATCATGCCGGGACGGAGCTTCACCGACCGAGGGTAGACATTGCTTGCAACAAGCACGAACGGAGGGGGGGGTGGGAGGTCTGTAAGGTTTTCCATGAGTTGGGAGGGGGTTTTCAGAAAATAAGGAGAAGCGAGCACGGGGGGGGGGGTGTACTTCATTTTCATGCATGGCCGTAGTCGTATGACCATAGACCCTCGCATCCCTACAATGCCGGGACGGAGCATGTTTGGTTTTCACCAACCAGGCAGATATTGATTGTTAGCACCAGGCGCGAAGCGAAACGTGAGGTGTTGGGCGAGTCGCATGAAGGGTGAGCTGCATCCTACTAAGAACCGCTTATGAGGCGGACTTGTATATGGATGACAACTTCAATTAGTTAATTTAATTTCTGGTGTGGCCACTTCCAGAGGCGGAGGGGGGGGGTACTCATTTGTCGCTTGCCTTAGTAATTTGACCATTTACCACGCATCCCTCTCGAGACGGAGGGGGCTGCAATATTTCTAAAAAAGTGGGGGGGAAAAAACAGCTGCTGTGAGATCGAGAATTTCGTCGAAACTCATCTTTGCCACGCTGAGCGTGATACTTCGACCGCGCGTACTTACGGGTTTAACATGCCCTCATTGTACCTGGTACATAAGGTGGCCCCTCTGCTCATAGTGCGGGTTGAGTAGTGCCGGCTGCCCGCTATACGTACGAGTGCCTGTGAAGAAATCGCTTGACACCACAGATAGGGATGAACCAGTGTAGCATATAGCGTGCGGAGGGAGTAGTGCCGGTTGCCACCATAGGTAGTGCCGGTGTTGTTGGCTGGCGCATGCATGCTGGCACTATAGAGGGGCCACTACGTACGGTACTATAGAGGGACCATCACTGTACTACGTTCGCACCTCGGACGTATGATCGAGTCCCACTTCATGGCCAAGATGATCTGTATGATCTGTATGATCCGTATGATCTGTATGATCTGTATGATCTGTATGATATGTATGATCTGAATGATGTGTATGATCCGTATGATCTGTATGATCTGTATGATGTGTATGATCCGTATGATCTGTATGATCTGTATTATATGTGTGGTCTGTATGGTCTGTATGATCTGTGTGATCTTTATGATCTGTATGATCTGTATGATCTGTATGATCTGTATGATCTAGCTCATGTTGTTTTAGGGCGGGACCCGGATAATCTGCATGATCTAGGACAGGTTTTCTGGGGTTGGATTTGTACTATAACAGATCCTGCACAACCTCTCATAATAGCAGGTGAGGAACTAGATGATCTAGATCATGATCTATCTGTAGATGATCTATCTGTAAATAATATATATGTAGATAGCTCTTCCTCAGGTGTGAAGACGTTACAGTTCGGCTGGGCTAAATATTAAATACTTCACCGACCTAAGTAAGAATGACAACGACGACAACAAATACGCCACCCACCACCACCTTGTGCCATCATTATTATATATATGTCTATTCAACATCGTATTTCATGTGCAGGGAAAACGGTTTTGGCTACGTACTACGGCAGGAGTAACGCTTTTTTGGCGGTGCCTATTTGCACACCCTTTGGTATGTGCTGATTTTAGTGTAGTGTATTATGTTGTTTGCTGTGGCCATTCGATCAAGGGTGTCCAGGGCTTGCTTGTGGCCCGTGTGCCTGAAGCGGAACCCACCCGACCCTAACCCTATGACCCTAACCCTAACCCCTGTGCCAGTGATCACAGTGCTTTGATCAGGGTACGAAGAGGGCGAGCACACAGGGTGGAGGTGTGCAGAGTACTATTTGCAATCCCGGTGTACAATTAGGTCTCTGCCCCTAACCCCAACCCTAACCCTGACGCTCACCCCTGTGCCAGTGATCACAGTGCTTTGATCAGGGTGCGAAGAGGGCGAGCAGACAGGGTGGAGGTGTGCAGAGTACTATTTGCAATCCCGGTGTGCAATTAGGTCTCTGTCCCTAACCCTAACCCTAACGCTAACCCCTGTGCCACTGATCAGTGCTTTGATCAGAGTACTATTTGCAATATTAATTTGTAGGCCATGGGATCGCTCGTCTCAGGACTAAGCGAAGAACGTGTTTCTCAAAAATATTCAATGGCACGAGCTTCAACGTCGATCACTCAGAAACATTCCACGAAAAAAGAAAGGAAGCCCCGGCAACCAAAAAGGAGCCGTCGTATACGTATAGGCACAGAGTCTTAACTCCCTTCTGAACCTACTTCCAGCTTGAGCCCTTATCTTCTAACACAGAAACAATAGTTTGTTGCGCGACTTACATAGTAATTGTACTAATACTAATTTTAGTACAGAGTTTTTCCGATACTGTAACAAGGTGACGAGGCTCAGAAAATTGCAGGGCCTCGATACCTAAACGGGCCTTATACTCACGATTGGGGGTGTATGTATATACTATTAATAGTAGCACTTTTCGGTAAAAAAACATTTCTGGTCGATACGTTTTTTGTTTTTTGTTTTGTTCATTCCATTCATTAGGGCCCGAATTAACGAGTATTAAATAAATTCAATTTGGAAAAAATAAAATTCAAATTCGCTTTTTCATTGGTCAACACACGCACCAGCACCCAAGATTATACCTCAAGATCCTAATATTTGGTGCTGGTGCATGGGTTGACCAATGAAAAGCGAATTAATTTTATTTTTTCCAAATTGAATTTATTTTATTATCGTTAATATGGGCCCCTATCTCCGTCCTTCATGTTTCTCTCTCCCTTCCTATTATAAGTCGTGGCTCAGATCCGGGGTCAGCATATATACGCAGCAGGCTATTACCCCCCCCCAAGCAATGTCTGCCTGGTTGGTGGAAACCCAACGTGCTAGGTCCCGGCATTGTGGGGATGCGAGGGTTTATGGTCATACGACTACGGCCATGCACGGCATGCGGCTAATGAGTTCACCTCCCCCACATACACATGCACTACGGTTCGCGCCTAGTATTTGTATCGCGAGAAGAAAAGCGTTCAGCCCTTTTCTTCCCTCGTCGACTCGCGCGGCTTTCTTTCTCCACCGCAGAACTACCCGATAAGGCACCCGCCTTACAAGGCACACGCCTTACAAGGCACACGCCTTACAAGGCACACGCGTTATATAAGGCACACTACTTACAAGGCATGCCTTTTACAAGGAAAAATAAATAAATCTATGTAACCGTACGAAGGCAATGGGACTGCTCATAATAGGGGTTAATAAGCGTCGTACGACACATTTTTTTTGTTGTTGTACTGCTGTTACAAGCTGTTTTTTTTTCTTGTTCCGGGGGGGTACATCAGAGCTCGTCACATGAGTCAAGAACCCTAGGGGAGAGTTGGACCATGTTTTTTTTTTTTTTTTTTTGACGGTGGTCACTTGAGGAGCTCGAAATAAGAGTGCTATCATATATACGCGATGAACAATCCCATGGTATACCGGTATGGCCTAAGTATACACACACACGAAAAAAAAAAAAAAATGCACACACAAGAATGAAAGTTAGGCGATTTTGGGTTTATATATAACCCATCCAGAACTGAAAAAAAAAAACTCCCACACAAATTCCAAGTAGTTTGTCCCCAAATAGGTGGCACCCTTATAGGACTGGAGTCCCGTTTGGGGGACAAATTACTTAGAATTAGAGTGGTTTGTCCCCAAAACGGGACTGCAGTCCAAAAAGGGTTGAGGGGTTAAGGAGCCCCTCCCGTCATTCCGAAAACGTTTTAGCCAAAAAAAGGTATACCTCTATCGTAGGAAGCGCCTGTTTCCCCCCCCCTACTGCTGTGGCGGCAGGGGTTCAAGAATTGACCACTTTAACCCTTTTCTCTTAGCACTGTACAAATTCCCAAGAGTTTTTGTCTCCCACTTTAATCCCTTCTAGGACTGGAATCCCGTTTTGGGGACAAATCACTTAGAAATAGAGTGGTTTGTCCCCAAAACGGGACTGCAGATCTAAAAGGGTTAATAACTGGTCCCACGTATTTGGGGACAAACTGCTTGGAATTAGTGTGAGACATCATTTTTTTTTCAGTTCTGCATGGGTTAATAAGGGGTTCCTACTTTTGGCACCCAGGTTTGGCGATCTCTTAAGAAAGGGTAACGTACGATATTTATCAACATCAACCCGTTTCCACACGTCAGACGGATGTATCATGCACAGATAGATCATCTACAGCTACGTCATCTACAGATATATCATGTTACAGATAGATCATCTACAGATAGACCATGTACATATAGACCATGTACAGATAAATCATCTACCTGGTACAGATAAATCATCTACAGATACGTCATCTGCAGATCATCCAGATCCTAACCTGCCCTAATGAGATGTTATGCGGGATCTGCTGTAGTACAGATCCAACCCCAGGAAACAGCTCCTAGATCATACAGATCGTACATATCACACAGATCATACAGATCATACAGATCATACAAACCATACAGATCATACAGATCATACAGATCATACAAACCATACAGATCATACGGATCGTGAAGTGGGAATCGATGATCCGCCCATCATGAGGTTTCGATTATACTATAAGGAGCGCGGGGCAGTGGGATGAGTGCGCGTTTCGCGCGAGGGTTGTCTTACTTTCCGAAGCTCCTACGTAACACGAGGAGCTTAGTATCACGATAATATGTCGCCCGAAACAGAACTCCGAAGAAACTTCTTCCTCGCAACCCGACCAAGTATCTTATATACCAACCGGTATAGCTGCTCACTTGAGAACCTTAGCCGGTCAAAAACTACTGCCTTTGAAGGCAAAAAAAGTGTAACCCCTTACGTATACACCTCTGAACCGAACTATAAGGACCATTTCAATTACATGTTCATATAACAAACAAGTCGTATATTCCGGGTCCGAGGAGCGGTACGTACGAACCGTGGGGTGACTCCGGTAGTATATACGTAAGGACCAGGCGTCTGCCTGCCCACGCCGCCCTGATCCAGCAAGGCCGGCTTGTTTGCTTGCTTGCTTCGTTTTGCGCGCGATGCTGTCATCTCACCACCCTCACTATTCTTCGTGTGCTCGCTGAGGTGTAAAAATTATGTACGACCACTCTAGCCAGCAGCACACGTGGTCTGGACCCCCCCCCCCCCCCCCAAATGCCTGCCTGGTCGGGAAAAGCCGACATGCTCCGTCCCGCATTGTAGGGATGCGAGGGTCTATGGTCATACGACTACGGCCATGCATGAAAATGAAGAAGTACACCCCCCCCCCCCTTCCCATTCACAATATGCGCGCAAAAACAATGTCTTGTGTGCAGACATTGAACAATGTGGCACACCCTAGAATGTGTGGGCGCAAAAAACTATCTTGTGTGGAGACAGGCGCAAAAAACTATCTTGTGTGGAGACAGTTGGAGCAATGTACATCTTACGGAGGAGGATCATAGTAAATAGGACAAAATTTTGTTTTTACTAGTAAAATAGGAATATAGGCGCAATTTTCTTGTAAAATATGGAAAGAGGACAAATTTGTTTAGCCAAAAAATAGGAAAAGTAGAGGTTTAATGTATACCGTAGGTCCTATTTACTATGCTACACCGTATTGGTAATAGCAGAGGCCACAAAGTGTGAGCGTGAAAAAGAATCATGGGGGAGACAGTGAGAAATGTACATATTAATAACAAACGCCTCAGAAGGTGTCGAAAACCTTTTGATTATGTGTGCCTATTAGTGTGAAAACAATTTGTTCAATGTCGCCACACACAAGGATTGTTTTTTTCCCGCTCGTGTTGTGTACGGGAGGGGGAGGGGCGTGTACTTCATTTTCATGCATGGCCGAAGTCGTATCATATGACCATAGACCCTCGCATCCCTATATACAACGCCGGGACGGAGCACGTCGGGTTTTCACCGGCATCAGGCAGACATATGCTAGAACGCAAGCGGGGGGGCGGGGGAGGGAGGGGTCCCGAGCCCCCCCCCCCCTTAAAATATATAGATATATTCAATTGGTTGGGTTGGCGTCCGGTTGCAACGACGCTGTAAAACACGCCACTGCGCTGCGTGAGCTAGACAACAAGGTGGCCGTTTGTTTTTTGTTCTTTTTTTTGGCGGTCACCAAGCTGGCGGTCGAGTAGATCATTTGTGCGGGTGAAAACAGAGGGAAGAAGAAAGAGAGCAGAAAAAACGCTTTGTTCGCGCACAAGGGAATGTCGTATTCACGTAGTGTTAATATGGTAAGGCGTCCGCGAGGCAGTTACATAGTAAAACCCATTGCTGTCTCCGGAAGTGGCCACACCAGAAATTAAATTAACTCATTGAAGCTGTCGTCCATATGCAAGTCCGCCTCAGAGGCGGTTCTTAGCAGGATGTAGCTCACCCTCCATGCGACTCGCCCACTACCTCACGGCGCTTCGCGTTTGGTGCAAGCAATCAATGTCTGCCTGGTTGGTGAAAACCCAACGTGCTCCGTCCCGGCATTGTAGGGATGCGAGGGTCTATGGTCATATGACTACGGCCGTGCACGACATGAGTACCCCCCCCCCCCCCCCCGGTGATAAACGCCTTTTGATCCTCACGCCACAGTCAAAACGGGTGCTATGCTGACGGGCAGAGTGGACGCATGCTAACAAGGTAGAAAGGTGCACCATGCTTTTAGCCTTCTGAGGGTGGTGGCTTGAGGAGTTCCATCCCCCACCCAAAGCATGTTTTTTAAGAGGGGAAAGAGAAGTGGCTACCTATACGTACCCGGTGAACGATACCACATGGCCTACGTACACAATTCCAAAAAATATTGCAACACAAAGAACGAAAACGTTCGACGGTTTTGGGTTATAAGGAGCCCGATCATTCAGAAACGAAACCAACCTAAAAGTGCTACCATACACGATGAGCAATACCATGTACATCCTACATGAGGACATATAAAACCCGTAAGTACGCGCGATCGAAGTATTACACTCAGCTATAATAGCAAAGATGAGCTTCGACGAAATCCTCGAGCTCACAGCTGTTTTTTTTTTTTTTTTTTTTTTTTAATATATACGATGAACGATATCGCAACACAAGAAGAGTGAAAGTACGTCCGTCGATTTTGGGTTGAGGAGCCGCCCCGTCATTTCAGAAACTATTTCAGCCAAAAAAAGGTATACCTCTATCGTATGTAGCACGCGTCTATACAGTTCGTAGCACTCGACCATTCTGACGCCATTTCAGTCAAAAAAAAGGTACAACAGTACCTCTATCGTATATAGCACGCGTCTATACAGTATGTACCTCTATCGGAGCACTCGATCATTCTGAAACCATTTCAGCCAAAAAAAAGGTATATAACTCTGTCGTATATAGCACGCGTCTATACAGTACCTCTATCGTAGCACTCGATCATTCAGAAACCATTTTAGCCAAAAAAAGGTATACCTGGTAACCCTCTATCGTATCGTAGCACGCCGTGTCAGTGGTACACCAGTAAGAAATACGGGTAACGAACAACGTGCCGGTGTTTTAGAAGTAGACAGCGGTGGCACGTAAAAGTGGTTCATTTGTTCGGATTGTCGCTGGAGATATGCTCGGGACAAAGGCCCGGCAGATGAAACAAAACCAAGGGGGAGCGCCTGCTATGTACGCCCAACACAACTATTACTAGCCACCTGAGGGCATATATATATATCTATATACGAAGTATGTATATAATGGTTGGGGGTGGGGAGTAGGGTTAGAGGGAAAAGTCTTACAGCAGTAGTATTATGAAGGGGGATCATAGTGAATAGGACCCACGGTACAAACAAAAAACCTATATAATATATATATATATCCCTAATTTTAGTAACAATATATTAGGTCCTATTTACTATCGTATGGATCTTCCGTAAATAGTATTATGACGGGGTGGGCTAATGTAGTAAACAGAACCTACGGTGCACACAAATACCTAGTGTACGTATTTCCCTATTTTTCAGTAGTGGACAAACACTGTTAGTGGATCTTCCTAAGGTAGCTAATTAGTGTTATAAGGATTACCCTGGGCTGGGTAATCGATCGATCTTTTACCCCTATAGCTCAGCAGGTAATACCCTCACATTAGGCGTCGTCGAGCACTCTGATTGGCCAAGCAAGCACTGACCACTGGCATAGGGTTCGGGTTAGGGTTTAGGGGTTCGATCTGAGGGTCAACATACTACTACCTAGACAAAACCCCCATTTTAAAAATCCACTATCACCCTTTGTCCACCCCTCCTATTTTTACTACCAATATTTGGTCCTTGTTACTCTGGTCCCCCCTACGACATAATAGTGGCCGACTTTTCTAGCTCGATATGTCTACAGCAGAAATAAGGCCAGGGCCGAAAACGGTGGCGTTGGACATAACTGATTTTTTTTTATCCCACACTAATCCCAAGTAATTTCCCCCCAAAAACGGGGGACCGTTTCTTAAGGGGGTAAAACGAGGGCTGCCCGAAAAAGTGTCGTTTGGTATTGGCACATTGACGTCTTCTTTGTTTCGGAGTTATCGAGCTCGAAGAGTCGGTCCAGGGGGGGGGGGGGGGGGTGTACTCATGTCGTGCACGGCCGCAGTCAGTATGACCAAAGACCCTCGCATCCCTACAATGTCGGACGGAGCACGTTTGGGTTCATCCAGGGGGGGGGGGGGTACTTCATTTTTCATGCATGGCCGTAGTCGTATGACCATAGATATGCATGGCCGTAGTCGTAGGACCATAGACCCTTGCATCCCTGCAATGCCGGGGCAGAGCATGTCGGGTTTTTTACCGACCAGGCAATAGACATTGATTGCTACAATCAAGCGCGAAAGCGAAACTTGAGGTGTTCGGCGAGTCGCACGAAAGGTGAGCTGCCGGACCGGGGGACGTTTACGCGCACTATTACGCTAATACCCATTGTCGACCGAGACTGTAACTTCGACGGATGGCGGACAGCAGGGGCAACAACAATGCGGCGACAGCGGGCAGACCCAACACAACCATCCAAAGGAGGATGGTACATAATACATACGTATCAGGTACACTGCTAAATACCACATGCCACACACAGGACATACAGAAAGAAGAAGCACAGAAAAGCACAACATGCCATATTTAGACGGAATCGAACCCACACACGAATATTACCTATACGTTCACGTTCGTTGGTATGATACATATGGTGCGAAATGCAATGTTGATAGCAATTGCAGTACATATACTCTGTGGGTTAAGCAGGAGTGGGCACAGAATATCATAGGCTTCCTGCTGTTTTTTGTTTTCCTTTTTTGTGTTTGTTCTCGCGGGGGACGTTTCTGAGTGATCAACGCTGAAGCTACTGTAGTCCAATAGTCTACTGTATTCCAATAGCCTCATGTAGTCCAATATTCTACTGTAGTCCGATACGTAGGCTACTGTAGTCCAATATTCTACTGTAGTCCAATACGTAGGCTACTGCAGTCCAATAGGCTACTGTAGTCCAATAGGCTACTGTAGTCCAATAGCCTGCTACTGTAGTCCAATAGGCTACTGCAATCCAATAGGTATCCTTGCTTGGTTTCCCTTGGTGCTCTTGTTTCGGGGTGTAGTGTTTCTGAGTGATCAACGTTGAAGCCCTCATGCTAAACACTACTGTTCATACAACTCCAAACACGATTTGGCTCTGTAGCCCATCAATCCCTCTACTTCATGTTACACCTGGCATAAAGGTTTCCTTGGTTTCCGTGGTTTTCTGCTTTTGGGAATTTTATGAGTGATCAACGCTGAAGATCATGCTGCACATTGTCGGATGGCAAAGATAATAATAATAATAATATTGTAGGATGGCAAACGCGTTACAAATAATGAAATACTAACGAAATACTACCTGCGGTCATAGGCGGCCCCCCTTCAAAGGGACCACGCGACGGGGGAAAACGGTGTGTGTAATGGGACCTCAAATTGATTTTTGCTCACTGCTATTTTAGCCCACTATTGACTGCCAGCACAAGGGGCCGGTACCGACCCTGATAAGGGACCTTCGCATATAAGGGACTTCCAATACCAGAAACGCTACGTAGGGTCCCTTAAAGGGGGCTACCTACCGCAACAGGATGCCGTTTCTTGCACTGCTCTGCTAAAAGTTGAAAACACAAAAATAGGTGCAGTTTTCCCACAAGGAGGCCCTACTTCTTCGTATTCTGTCAATAGTTTGTTAACCCTTATAGGACTGGAGTCCCGTTTTGGGGACAAATCACTTATAATTAGAGTGGATTGTCCCCAAAACGGGACTGCAGTCCTGAAAGGGTTAACACGGCGTTTTGGTTTTCCTCGGTTTTTTTCTTTCGGGGAATGATAATGTTTCTGAGTGGTGAACGTTGAAGCTCTCGTGCTGGACCTTATCATCGGATGGCAAAGACAGAGCGAGAAGCTGCTCCCAAACACGCCCGGTAGTATAGTTCTCGCAAGGCCCTATACAGCAGTACGCGACAGATAGATGTTAACTCCTTAAGAACTGGTTCCCCGTTTTTGGGGACAAACTACTCGGAATTAGTGTGGGATAAGTTTTTCAGTTCGGAATGGGTTAAGAATCTCTTATTTTTGGCCAGACTGGAATTCTTATATAAGACTGGGCGTGTTCCACACTATTTTCAGTACAAAGAGGTCACATTTTCATTTCCCCCCCCAAAATCTCCAGTCCCAAATTCATAAATGTCAGATTCTTAACATATGTGGCGTACTGTACAATTGATAGCAAGATGGCAAGAAGCTCTCAAACACGTCCGTTCGGGCAGGGACACGAATGCATGACTGCGAGACAGACATTCATGACGGGGAACGCTGACCCGCTCGTCTTCCAGTATATATGTTCATTATATGTGTTCTTCACATCAAACCTTCCTTTCCACCCGTCGAATACAGTCTATACATGCAAACGGTCATCCATTTATGTATTAGTATTATATTCACCGTCTATCTGACAAAGTGCAACGCTTGTTCCAGCCACACCGTACCATCCACACCATATACAAAGGGGAAACATCTACTATTATAATAGTAGAATCCAGTGACTTATTATGCAAACAACCATCCATTACGAGTAGTACGGGGTGGGCTAATGTAGTAAATAGGACCTGCGGTGCACACTAAAATCTATATGTTACAATATTTTTACGATGCAGAGTAGGAAGCACGGCGAATAGATATATAGCAGGTACAATAATTGGGTAAAGGGTGCGTATTCTATTGAGTACACGCAGAGGAGGAGAAGTGGTTGAATGAGAGTGGTGGTATTCGACGAATTGTGTCAGCTTTTTCATTCTGAATGAATAACGCCCTGCACATTGTCGGAAGGCAAATAATAATAATAATAATATTTTTACGAATAATACTTGGTCCTATTATATGATATTTACTATGGTCTACCGTAATACGAATGTTCTCATGTTTGCCATCCGACAAATCAATGTGTACTACAGTTTACTATACTTGGTATAATAGCATGAGCTTCAGCGTTGATCACTCAGAAAGATTCCCTCCACGAAAGAAGAGGAAGAAAACAAACACTGAAGGAAACACACAAACAAAAGGAGAATTGTACAACAAGAGATGAGAGGCAGATGCGACCACAAGAAGATGGAACGGACAGAGAGTAACACGCGCGGTGTACGCTCAGTGCACTTACTTACCCGTCGTGTGGTATACAGCATACAGCAATAGTATACGTAGTACCAGGTAGTTCTTAATGGTACCGGTATATGATACCAGGTGCACGTGATACAAACAACCAGGCACTTTACAGATGCGACCGCAAATAGAGGGTGTACGTGGATGACCGGTATATGATACCAGGTACATGTGATACAAACAACCAGGCGCTTTTTAGAGATGTGATCGCAAGCAGAGAGAGCATACGTGTATGTACTGTTGTTGTAGCTATGATGTTAAGATATCCACTTAATCTCACTATACTGCCTGTATGTCATTAATATCAAACCATTTTTTGCCATCTGCCAATGTGCAGCTCTCTTATTGCAATCATTGTACAGTATCATCAGGAAACTGCTGCCTTTTACCCTCTCGATAAATTTGCGACTACTGTTCTTTGTTCTCGGTTTTCCCCGTCTCACAATGCAGTCTGTGACCACATCATTGTTGTATATACGGGTAATACCTCTCTACAGGATACATAATAACCAGAACGGACCCTATTATTATTAATAGGTGTATACTACTGATTGATGTACCAGGTACCTGGTAGTTGGGTACAAATAACGGTTCAATGTGAAGACAACACACATGCCTGGTACACACCTACAAATATACATGAGACAACACACCTCAACGGCAGCAGCAGCAGCAGCACCTCAGCAAGTAAGTACCTACCTTGGTGCGTATGTATCATGTGATATCATGTGATATCATACGATCCCGCGAGGGGGGGGGGACTTTATCGTCTTCAGTGGTTTTTTCTTCTTCTGTTGGTTGGGCGGTTGCGTGATTTGCTGCTTTTTGTTTATTTCGTTCTGCATGCGCCACATACTGCGCATACAAAAAACACATTTTGCTTGAATGCTTTTTGCAGAAGAAACACATTCATTATTATCCGTACGTATCGACTGGGGAGGGGGGTGCGGGGGGGGCAGAGACGGGCACATGCTCGAACGTGACAAACATAATACGTATCATACCCTCTCTCTGGTGCCTGCTATACAACAGACAGGCGCAGGCCATGGACACGACAAGTCGAGACCGATCAACCATGGGAATGCTGTACTCGTGTATATATGTATGTGTGTGGCAAAAGGCTGTGGCGCCGCTGGGATTCCACCGGCTAGACCCAACGTGCTCTCGTCATCTTGATCATCAATCAGCATCATCACCAATCAACAGATAGATTGAGCCCCTCGACGAAAACAAAAACTACACCTATCTATCTGTGGTACGAAATCTCATCACCAACAACAGCAGCAGCAGTATGACAACCCGATCATCAAACACACCACCACCGCTCCTACGAAATGCCAACCCTCTTGGCTCTTGTGGCGGTTCAGAGGGGAAACTATCCTACACCACACACACTGCTGCTGCTGTACATTACGTATCATTACTCGTAGGTACCACCTGCCTCTGGTAGAAGATGATCTACAAGATGACGACTATATACGTATCATACAGTACAGCAGCAACAATATCGGCCACCCTGCTGTCTGCTGTCTGCTGTCTGCTGTCTGAATCTGATGATGATGTATGTGCGGTTTGGTGGGGGGATGATGATACAAACAATTAATTGGTGGGGGTCCAAGTTACAACTATCCTATAACTGCAAGACACGGAAGGAACATCGTGCGGCACGGATGGGCGCAACACGTCATCATGATCCTACCCACCATGTATGTATGTGGGGTTACTCTCGCGCTGCTGGTATGGTATCATACTTCGTACGTATCATCATAGAGGTTGGTATGATAGTATAAACGTAGCACCCCCAACAAGTCACCCAAGAGTCACCCCATAGTTTTGATCGCTATCGAGGGGTCCCAACTCTGATGATGAGGATGAGACATGCTTCATTTACGTTCAGCAGATACAGCAGTAGTATCACATTTTCCCTTCTTCTTGTGTTCTTGCATCTACTGCTGTACTACGAACTGCTGTGTTGTAATCTCGACTCGTACTTTTTCAGTTGTTGTTGTAGGTATTGTAGCGAAACACACATTTTTTCCCGTAACATACATACATGATGATGACTGATCGAGAGGCACGGTGGTGGTGGTATATATAACCACCACCAATATTATGCGAGGTGGACTCCCGCGAGAGGGGACGGGCTGCTGCTATTAATACTACAACAACAGGCCTCCGTCGACTCGTGCGACAACTAGTAGTACTGCTGTGTACCCTCCCGTCGATATCTATACGAGTAGTAGCAGGTACGAGGTTCGGCCGACAAACAACAGCAGAAGAAGAAGACGGAGCAGTTGGTTGATGAATCTTATTCCTTCTGGTTCCTCTCACGCACCGTTTACGATTATTTGAGGGAGTTTTGGCTTTTTTTCTGGTGCTCCAATGGATCGATGCTTTTTTTAGTCGTTTCTTCGAGTCTCTCGGTGTCGTGTATACACAGCAGAAGAAGGCTAACCCACCCCTCGAGCGCGACGGTCATGGACATGACTGTAGGCTGTGTCTTCTGCGGGTAGATAGGCCTCAGCTCTCGAAATATACGGTATTCGGAAGCCCACAGCAGCGAGAAGGATCGCGTACGAGTAGTACGTAGGATATACGGACCTTTTCATCGTAGTGAAGAAAAAATCATGAATCTTATTTTGTACCAAGACCAACAGCAGTAAGTAGTAGTAGTTGCTGCAAGTTGCTGCGAGCAGCGTTTTTATGAAAACCAAAAAAAAGTCGGTCGAACCCAACGCAACGCACGCTGCGGCCTCGGCAAGCCTCTATAGCAAGCCCCGACACAAACCCTGGACACAGCGGGGAGGAGGTAGGCGATGGGGGCAAGCTGCCTGTGCCTCCCGCTCCCCCCGCGCACTCGGTACTACGCGGTACAAACAGACAGTCAGCAGTATTTTTCTAAGTAGTACTCACGTTTCGTGTAATGGCCATAGGATTTCCCCTTTGAACACTCGTTGTCGGCTCCCATCCCGAATGTCTCGTTTGCGCCGATGAATTGCTTTCGGCAGGAAGCTCCATCGCACTCCGAAGTCTCCACGAAGAATACCTCCTCCGTCACCAGCTGGGCCTGGGGCCTCCCGTCGACCACGCCCAGCCCGCTCAGCGCCAGGACGGCGCCCGTGACGAGCGCCGCCGCTCTCCTTGCTGTTCCTCTCATGATCGCTCTCGAGTCAATCAACACAACACAACAAGATCAAATCGAGAGCCTCGCTTCAAAAAACGATTTGCTGCTGTCAGCCGCAGCTTCTTCGAGGAGATCGATCCACCCAAAAAAAAAAAACTGAGATACACTACAACGAGATGATCCGCGAAGGTCGATGCCTCCCGACAAGCGCCTGGATAGCCGGCGGCCTGGAGCGCTGCTACGAGAGGCGGTGTGGGGAGACTGCTACCTGGGAGAGGGGTGGTACTTAGTAGTAGCTCGCTCAGTAAGTTCTACGGCTCGAGGCGCTCGCTGTGGTGTTGTGGTGGAAAGCCTTGAAAGAAAAAAAAGCTGAGAGGAGAAGACAGCAAAACACGGCCCAAAGAACAAAAATCATGCGCTGCTGTTTTCTTTTTGAATTTTTTCAACTTTTTGAATTTGTTGACGAAAATCAAAATGGTTGACGCGCGCGAGTTCTCATTGGCCAATTGATGACCCGAATTTCATGGCATTCCCGAAACGGAATAAATTACTCCGCGTTATGTTTTTTTCGGGAGGAGGAGCTGCGGCGGGAGGAGAGGAGGAGTCGAACGAGCCTGGAAATTCAGAGCAGTGGCACCCTCACGAACTGGCCGTTTGGTTTTGCTTTGTGAAAAAAGTTTTAGGTCCGCTGCTAGTACGTCCACAGCGCAAGCACACACACAACCACAGGACCTCAACCGTCCTCCCTCCACCAGACACAGCAGCCAACACCTCCCCTGGCTAACATTTCGCCCGCTCACTGTAGCGAGATGGAGTCTGCGGAAGGTTCGAACAGCGTAGCTCGCCGCCGCAGCGCGAGCGAGAGAAAGTCGGTCGACAGGCGATCTCGAAGCAATCGTCGAAAATCGGGTCCGAAATCCGTCGATCTTGAGACGAACAGACAGGAGGGGAAGGAAGGCCGCCGGAGGATGTCTGGCACCCACAGGAGGGACAGCAGGAACAAGGCTACCGCCAAGCGCCGCGAGCGGAGCGAGCTGCGCCCCCCCCTGGGGGCTCACCCCGGGATCGGCAGGGCGTCTCTTCCTGCGAGGCTCTCCGCACCAGGAGTGGTACCACCGGCGCCTCCTGCTGGTGAAGTAGAGGTCGATATCGAAATTGATGATGTCCAGCAAACCGATGGAGGTGGGGTTGAGGCAATGCAGCAGGACAAGCCAGAGGGGGAGGGAGAGGGGGAGAAAGTGGAGGAGGACGCGAGGTGGACGCCCGAGATGGTGGAGGAGGCTGCGCGCGGGATTCTCGGCGAGGATAGACAGCTGCAGCTCAGGTGCGGACGGATGGACGGGACGGGACGGCAGCCCGGTGTGGCTTTTGGGAACGCTTGCTTGCTTGAACACCGAAAACACAGCAAGAAACCAACGAGAAGTCTGTCTGCAAAATGCATCCCAAACTTTAAAGCTGGTCCGCGATTATAGGGGCCTGTGTGCCTGCCTGGTACGTAGCTACTGCTTTGTCGACGATGGTGCTCTTTACCCTATCCAACACCGCCTCCCATGAGGCTACGATAGCCACTGCTGCTCGGCCCAAGTGCAGTAGAAGCCGTGTCATGCGAGAGAGACGCGAGGTCGTTCCTATATTAGTCCAGACTCCAGACGTCATCCATCATCTATCTCATCATGTTGCCGACTTCACTCTGTCTGCTGTCAAAACTTTTTTTTTTCTTTTTTCAATCTTTTCCCTGTTTCTGAAATGTCATTTTTCATATTTCATATTTTCCCATCCATTTATTTCTGCTCTCCATACTAATACTGGTATAATTAATATCTTGCCGCTTTTTTCCCCCGCCGCCCATACTCGTACGCAAAATGATCTCTGAAAAATGATTGAAAATGATCAAAATGCGAAATGATGTTCCCAAAGGTATGTACGCTGGCTGCGCGTGGTGCTGAGCCTCTCGGAGAAGCCCCCCGCTGGCGAAGTGGTCGGCGCTGGCCTCGTGCCCAGGCTCCTGGGGTTCTTGCGTGATAAAGGTGAGTGTGTCTTTACCAAGCAGCTACACCAATCAGCGCTGTTTTGCTGTCTCTCTCTTTTTGTCGAGTACATACTCGTAAAATGGTACTCGTACGTGTTGAAAGTCGACATGACAAGTCGTTTTTTTTTCGTTTTGTTTTATGTTTTCGCATCTATCTTGTGTTCTTGTTTCATTTTCTGTTTTCGCATCTATCTTGTGTTCTTGTTTCATTTTCTGCTTCTTGTTCTTATTTTCTTGATCATGTTGTCCTGCTCTTTTACAAGCCGGCTCACGCACGAAACATGTTTCTGCCTGGGGTGCACAGGTATGTATCTGGCCTGTTTTATACTTACCGGGTGTGATACACTAGGTATACATCACGCCTCCCTGTCATGAATACAGAGTACAGGACACCTAATAAGAAACAAGCGAACAAGAAAGCCAGGCCGGTATCTAGAGTAAAATAAGAAACTCTAGAGTCGCTATCTTGAAATTCTAGTTTAGAAAGCACCCTGTCTCAAATATGAAATCCAGCCTGGGCCAGCTTTCCTGCTTCTTATTAATAGATGTCCTGCACTACTGTATGACTTGCATTTTCACGACTCCTCATACAGAGTAGTACAGGCCGCCTAAAAAAAACGAAAAACCTGGTCCACAGAGGATTAGCCTGGATTTCGTATTTGAGAATCTGGGTGCGTTCTACACGAAATTCAGCATAACGACACCTGAATGTATTGCGTCTCCCTGTAAGATGAGCCTGGGTTTCTAATTGCTCGTTTTGTTTTATGGGTGTTCTGTATATACTGCTGCTGTACATTGTCTACAGAAATTAGGCGACATTTATGTCACGAAATCGGGCTGAGGGGACAATTTCAGGGATGCGCGTAACCGAAAACCGCAGAGAGAACCCCACGGTTATATCATACGATTAACGTTATAACGGTATAAACCCCAAATGGCTGATTAATAGAACCGCAGGCAATTGACTGCAACCCCATACACTATAATATTGATGCGTTTGAGTAGGGGATGGATCGCTTTTGTCCCCTTTTGCGTACGTACGAGTATAATGGGTTCGCTGCACGGCGAGCGAACGGTGCTCTTGGCGGTGCTGCTGGGTGGGAGCACCTGAATCGTAGCACGCTGCCTACGCTACGCCTTTAGTGATCGTGCTCTTGCTGCTGCTGCGCTACAGCAGAAGTGCTGCAGTCGGCCATCACAAAGAGGGTTTCCAACATAAAATGGAGGCGATTTTTTACCAGGAGGCATTATGCATTATCCACGGCCAAAAACCGCAAACGAAAAAAAAAATGAAAACGTACCCCTGACACCAAGAACCGCGCGGAAACGCGACCTACAGCAGTAACCAGCGGTATCCCTTTAGAACCACCCCATCCCTGTTTTTTGGGACAACCCACTTGGAACTACGTACGACGTACAGTAGTATGGAATCAGTTTTTCAGCAGTGAAAAGATGCCATTTTTCAGATTTCCGGCCTTGAGTTTTGTACATTCCCGCTGCATACGTCCTCTTCTCCAACACACCAGCCGGCTCCCATTGCCCAGCGCGCGACGACGGTTACGGCCTTCGTCGCGCCATAGACCCGCCACATCCCGTCGCTGCGGCCCATCATATTGGTAGCCCTCGAGCCTCACGGTCCTCGAGACCTACCCCTATAACCCTACTTACCCCGACACGCAAGGCCTGAAACCCGGGGATGTCTCATAAATACCCCCGTAGTCGTTGTTTCAATCTCGCCTGACTATACACGTTGTCATCACGGATATACTTTCCGTCATTTTGCATCGCTGCTCTACTCATATTCAGTAGAGTTCACCCCGTATTCAACGAAATGTTTTTGATTGGTCAACTACTGATTTTTCGGGATCATTCATTGGTCAGCACACGCGCACACATATTTTCGTGCACGCCTGGTTCCACTTTGGCATCGACCGAAAACGACACAGCAGCTTAAACACAAGGCCTACAAATAGTGAATATAACATATTTAAGTCAAATAGGGGTTTCCACACAGAAAATGAGGCGTTTTTCTACCGGGGATAGGGGACAACCCGCCTATCATATAGACGGATGGAAATGCCTTGCCACAGATGGCCTTGACTGGCTCACGGCTTGACAGTTGCCCGTCTCAGTGCATCTTTGCTTGGCTCCCTGGTCCCACGCCAACCTGACCCCCCCCCGGACTAGAAGTCCTTCAAACTGAACCTGCGGGTGTAGAAGTAGCCGTCGGCAGGGCCCATCAAGCCACCACGGCACCACGGTACGTACCCTGATTCCACGCCGACCAAAATAGAGAATCGGACACAGCTTATCGAGTTGTCGGGGGCCGGCGACAGACAGCCAGCAAACGTTTTTTTGTTGAGTAAGTATTCATAGTATTCTCCCAGCAGGGCTGTTCGCGGATCAGGGAGTCTTAACATCTCACGGGTCGTGTCGGGGGCGTCGGGTCGGGGTCGTCGGGTCGGGGTCGGGTCAGGTCGGGTCGGGTCGGATCGGGGTCGTCGGGGTCGGGTCGGGTCGGGTCGGGTCGGGTCGGGTCGGATTGGATCGGGTCAGGAGCAAATATGTGAGCGGACGGCACTTCCACCCCTTGATGACAGACAGCAGCAACTTTGCCCTTGACATGCCTTGACAAACACAAAATAAATGTTGTAAATATATGGGCTATTTCTTTTACATTTATGAGCTATTTCTTGTTGGTGGGGTTATATATACGAGTAGGTATGTAAACGAGTAGGTACATACTGAGTATATGGGCTATTTGTTGTTTTTGCGTTTGTAGCGCTGTATGTAGTAGTAGTTGTTCCTGCTGCTGTCGCCGAGAGGGAAAGGCGGAGTGTGCGGCTCCTCGGTCAGGTTGATCGAAAATATCATACAGGTGCTCGTAGGCAGATGCGCACGCACCCCCAGGAGGCCAGGAGCAGTTCACAGTATTTTTACCAAGTGCAGCAGTACGCATCCAGCAGTTTAGTACCTGTAGCCTGTAGGGTATTCAGAGCAGGGCGGGGGGGGGGGCAACGGGGCAACTCTTAAACAAGTCTATGATATCACGATGACAGAAATAATAAAGCTGACAGTAGCAACAGGAGCAAAACAAACAACAATTCACAACAATACCAACCCAACACCAACAACGAAAACAACAACAATACCAACAGAACAAGTAACATCAACAACAACCCTGGCAACAACAGTACGATAATCGAATGCAACAAGGAACAAGGGACCACACAAACAACCACTATAGCTAACCAACCCCAACAGCAACAAGAGCCTTCCAGCCGGGCCGATTCTTACTCCCTTGCTTACAGTAGTAGTACTCGTAGCGGTTCTGATGTGTTAAAATATGTTGACTGCAGTTTTGAGGTTGTCTTAGACCGGGAGAGATCTGGGAACTGGGATCTGGTATCTAAGATCTGATATCTAAGATTTTATATCTAAGATCTGATATCTGAGCTCTACTCTTGCGAGGCACCACTTTTCAGCAATTTATTATTTCTTGCTACTGGTTCAAGTACAGCGGAAGAGCTATTGACGCTTTAGCTATGTACGTACAAGTACAAGTACAGCGGACGCCAACATACAGCCAGTTTGTACCGCCATTTATTTATTTTGGTTCTTCAACTTCCTTACGTAGTGCTTGGCTTTTCCCCGCCCCACACCCGCCCCGCCGGTACCCCGGTACCCCGGGTCTCGGGACAAATACATATGCAGCAGTAGCATTCATAGTTGTTGCTATTTACGTACAGTACTTGTATCAGACGCGTGCTATTTGCCTTCCAGGGTTAGCGCCTAACATTTCTGGGGCTTCTCACTTGATTATATATAGTATAAGGAGCTCTTATACCCCCACCCAAGAACCTAGAACATATTATTAAAATAAGAAGCTCGTGAGAGCTCAAAGAAAAAAGAAGCGCGAAGCCACCGGGCAAGTACCCGCGGACAAGTAACAGCAGTGACACCGACTACGTACTCTCGTAGCCCAAACGGATTTATAATTTATCAGGGGTATATACTTCGTACTTGTATACCCTTTATGAGGTGAAATACCGAATCACCTGGGTGACAAATGTGTCACCCGGGTGGTAACTTGACACACACCCTCGGACGGTTTTTCGAACCTTGGGTCGGTTCTCGACGACGGCGAGAGTGCTAAGTCGTATATATGTACGTAGTGCTGCTGAGCGGTTGGTGCATCTATGTATCATACGAGTATGGAAACATTAAGATTTCGACAAGACCTTTCCGAAGCCGACATCTTCGTCGCGTGTCTGCCTCACTCGTTTTGGAAAAAAAAAAACGGCTCGGGATTTCGTTTCACGGGGTGTGCTAGTTTATCACCCGGGTGGTATAGTATATACGGTATACTGGTATGCAATATATGGTATGTCTGTTATACAGGGGTGTGCTATTTTTGTCTCCCGTGTGATATATATATACGGTATATAAGTATATATGCTTTGTATGTATGAGGTATAACCTCCATGAGGTCATTCTCTATCCCGTACCATTAGTATATACCAGGTACGTACGTATTATGCGTGCGATCTAAGTATCGCGTATCGCGCACAGCCTGCAAATATGAGCTTCGACAAAGTCCTCGAGTTCACAGCTGCGCCGATGTGTTTGTGTGTGTGTTTCAGTTTTTATTTTAATAATTGTATACTCGTGCCCTCGTGTGAAACCATCGCCCGCCCGCCCGCGCGCCCGCCCGCAGAGTTTCCCGAGCTGCTACCGGAGGCCCTCTGCGCCCTGACCAACATCGCCTCCACGAAACACACGAGGGCGGTGGTGCAGGAGCCCGAGGCTCTTCCCTCCCTGATGGCCTTGCTCGGCAGCGCAGACCCCTACGTGCGGGAACAGGTGAGGTATACCAGGTACCTCAAGGGTATCATACCTGGTATTGATTTTGTCGAAGGGGGAGAACAATATCAATATTGTTACACGTATGTATGGGTTCGTGGACATTCAGTACGTACACAGTTTTATTTTGTAAGTAGGCCGGTAGGGGCTCACAAAACACGTGTGTTCCGTTACGCAATAATTCTTAATCTTTTTCGTAGCCGAGGCTGACACTGGGCAGAGGGCTAAAGATCATACATGAGTTGGTAGGGCTGCGCACTGGCACAGTATGTACTGGCAGTGGTAATCTACTGATCGGCCCGGCCAGTATATTCGCCAGTAGGTTTTACGTTTCGTACATCCAAGAAACACGCCATATTTTAGTAAGGAAACCCACCAAATGCGTGTCGGGAGGAGAGAGGAGAGACGAGAGACAGTGAACTGCTGCAATCCAGTATACGGATTGATTATGACGGCAGTATAATCGCTACTGACTGAGTCAGCCAGTGCCCAGCCCTATGAGTTGGTGGGTGTGCGTGTTAATTGTTTTTCGACTTGATCCAGCGTTAAAAACAAATCTGGCACTGGAGAGGGCTGTAGATCACAGCATACATGGGTGGGTGTGTGGGTGGGTGGGTGGGTGTGCCATTGTTGACGATTTAACTTCGTAAGCTTAAAATAGGTGACACTGGGTATATACGAAGTGTAGGCTGTAGATCGTATCATACATGTGAGGGTGGGTGGGTGGGTGTCAGTGTTTACGACTTGACTCACCTTCAACAAATGGTTGGGACGTAGTCCGCACTAATTCCTCTTTACGTCTCGTTCCGAGAAATTTCCTTGAAATTTCCCAGGCGGGCGGGGTTTATAGGATTGTCACATAGGGTCGGGGTTTACAAAAGTCCCCCCAAGTTAAAAAAAATACATATTTCCGCTGAGCCAAGCAAGGGTTTTTGTGTAGATACTCGTACAGCAGCCGTTGTTTCTTTAGTCCTTTTTTGTTTTTGCATCCACGCTCTTGTAGTGTACGTACGTCCATTCTGTGTACCAACGGTGTCACGCCTCGAGCAGATCACCTATTCGCGCTTCATGGTCTGTACGATCTGTATGATCTGTACGATCTGTATCATATGTATCATATGTATGATCTGTATGATCTGTATGATCTGTATGATCTGTATGATCTATCTCACGTTACCGTGTCGGAACCGAAGAATCTACGTATACGATTTATATAGGACATGTTTCCTGGGTTGGAGCTGTACGCTTTAGATCTAGATCGTGATCTGTTCAAGGTGTGAAAACGCTGTTTTTTTTTTTCGCGTGTCAAATCTCCACCCCCTTACATTATATTATACCTCGTTCACACTGTCGGACAGATATATCATCTACAGATCATCTACAGATAGATCATCTAGCTCACCTAGGTCCTAACCTGCTATTGTGATATAAAGTGCAGGATCTGTACATAGTACAGATCTAACCCAGGAAACATGCCCTACGTAGATCATGCAGATTGTACAGGTCCCACCCACCCACCCTGCGCACCATGAGCTACATATATAGCTCCCACAGACCGGGAATACATCTTCCCAGATAGACCTACTGCTGTAGATCATTAAGTGGAAATCGATTTTTCGCCCGAAGTGTGTACGTACGCCATCTAATCTTAACAGGGAAGCTGATTTTGTTTTTTTCTCCCGTTCTGAAAAAAAAAACGGCTCTCCTTTTTTTGTGTGTGTGTGTGTTGTGTCCCCATCGTGTTCCGCGCTCGTTCTGTTTCGTTTTCCACCCCCCCCCCCCCCTCTACCCCCCCCCCCCCCCCCACCCCCATCCATGGTCGCGCGCGCGACACACGCTTTCTGCCTTCCGTCGTGCAGAGCGCGTGGTGCCTGGGCAACATCGCCGGAGATTGCGCGGAGATGAGAGACCTAGTGCTTACCGCTGGGGCGATGGACGCGCTGATCGCGAGCCTGTCCCTGCCACAGAACGGGTCTGAATCGTTCACGAGGTGACTTTTTTTTTTTTCCTTTTTTTTTTTTTTTACTTACATTGGTCTTTTTATTATTATTATTATTATTATTATTATTTTATCATCTTTGCCATCCGACAATCAATGTGCAGCATGATGAGATTCAACGTTGATCACTCATAACATTCCCGAAAGCAGAAAAACACGGAAACAAAAGGAAACCCTACGTTTGCGCCAAGTCTAACTTCCTTCTGTCTGCCATTTGTTATAGGGGTGGGCACTGGCTGACTCAGGTCAGTAGCGATTATACTGCTGTCGTCAAAATGAATCAGTATACTGGACTGCCACAGTATACTGTCTGTCTCTCGCCTCTCTTCTTTCCTCCCGAAACGCATTTGGTGGGTTCGCGTACTAGAATAATGGCGTGTTTCTTGGACCACGAGAACGTAACGTAAACCCTCCTGGTGAATATACTGGCCGGTTCAATCAGTAGATTACTACTGCCAGTAGATTAACACTGCCAGTGCCCCGGGCCTATTTTATTATCTTCGCCCTTCCTTTCTCTCTTCTCCTTCGTACGTAGTCGTAACTCAGACCCGGGGGTCACAGAGTAGGCGCTTCTCCCTCCTCCCCCACTACGGTTCGTGCCTTGATTTTTTTTTCTTGCGACAAGACTTCAGCACTTTCTTCCCCTCGTCGGCTCGCCTCGATACAGGGGAGGGGGTACACCATTCAAGAGAGGCCTACCGCAAAAAAAAAATCGGGACTTAACCCTTTTAGGACTGCAGTCCCGTTTTGGGGACACATTACTTAGAATTAGAGTGGTTTGTCCCCATAACGGGACTGCAGTTCTAAAAAAAATCGGGACTTACTAAATCCCTTAAGAACTGGTCCCACGAATTTGGGGAAAAACTACTTAAAATTAGTGTGGGACATTTTTTTTTGAGTTCTGAATGGGTTATAACCACTTGGTACACTACTGAAAAAATGGGCCCCCCACTAATTCCAAGCACGGTGGGGTATCCCGTTGAAGAGCACCCCGTAGCGAAAGACCATTTACGTGGTCTTATCTCCTACTCGTGGTCTTACGAGTGATTTTCGACTATCGCTAAAATTATCCTACACTAATTCCAAGCATGTGAGTTTTCGTGACATGCTTGTTGACCCGGTCTTATCTCCCAAACAGTCTTAAAAATGGATTGTTCTTAAACGGGATAAGGCTATCCCTCTGTAGGCTTAGGCTTGCCATGTAGATGAGTAGATAAGTTTACAAGACGATATAATATCGTCTCGCCGAAACAAACAAACAAAACAAATGCCATTTATTGATTCTCCTGTCTCGCTGTCTCGATGCCTTGCCCATCTCCGCTTCGTCTTCCATCTGCCGTTGTCGCTTTGTGAATGACAACTCAGGACCGGGACGTGGGCGCTGAACAACCTCTGCCGCGGACTACCCCCCCCACCCCTTTCCACCACGGCACCCGTGCTGCCCGTGGTCCGGTCCATCATCGAGTCCGCCGGGACGAGCAACGAGGGGGCGCTTATCGATGCAGGGTAAGTAGTGGATAGCTGGATACCTAGAGAGGGGGTTATGTGTAGCCTGCCTGATGTCAGCTTGCCTAACAAGCTTCAACCTTGCGCCTGTGTGTATATATAGGTTGTTTCGACGGTATTTGTTGTGTGTGTTGTTTTTTTTTTTTATTGCGTTTTGGGTTGTTGTTTAAGCCGGGCTGTGTTTATTTGTCTCATGTGTCTCTCTGTTTTTCTCTGTGTTAAATGTCTTCTCTGTCGGTGTTTGTGTCTTGTCTTTGTCTGACTGTCTTGTCTGGCTGTCTGTCTGGCTGGCTGGCTGTCTGTCTGCCTGTCTGCCTGCCTGTCTGCCTGTCTGTTTTAGTGTATGTATGTCTGTCTGTCTGTCTGTCTGTCTGTCTGTCTGTCTGTCTGTCTGTCTGTCTGTCTGTCTAAATGAATGATTGTCTGAATGTCTGCCTTGTCTGTCTGTTTGTCCGTCTGTCTGTCTGTCTGTCTGTCTGTCTGTCTGTCTGTCTGTCTGTCTGTCTGTCTGTCTGTCCGCCCGTCTGCCCGTTTGTCCCGTGTCTTTCTCCTTGCTGCATCGTCTCGTCTGGGAGAGTAGATGGGTTCTGTACCACATCACGAGGGGAGGGAACGACCGCATCGAAGCCGTACTGTCGGCCGGCATGCTCTCGATAATGCCGGACCTTCTTCTCCACGAAAACTCCCAGGTAGGCATATACTGCACCACCTTCGCTGCCGCCACCCCCAACCCCGCCCCAACCTAAAGTGGCTACGACGTAGTACAAGTTGCCAGCCCAGGCCAGGCTAAACCGCCCCAACCCGCTCGAGTTTTTCGAGTAGCCAAGCCAACGCAAGCCGCTCGTATTTTTCGAGTAGTAGGGGGGGGGGTACTCATTTGTTGCTTGCCTTAGTCATTTGACCCTGGATCACGCATCCCTTTCGAGACGGAACAGGGGGGGCATAGTAATTCAAGACCAAATATGCTTGGTAAAAATACCGGAATGTGTATATATATATAGGTTTTTGTGTCTGTCATGGGTCCTGATTTTTACTATGGTCCCCCGCTGGTAGTTTTCTGTTAATAGTAGCAAAGCCAAGCTACGCCCCCTCTCCCCCCCCCCCACTACCAACTCCCTCGACACACGAGTTAAGTTGGGGACGCATTTTACTTGAAGATGACCGATAGCTTGAACGACACTATTAATACTAATAGTTATTAACTTGAAGATGCCATTATCTCGAAGACACCCTTAACTTAACATATATCGTAAACTTGAAGATAAGGTTACTGCGATGGGAAGGTCGGGCGGATAGTTTTATTGTTATTATTATCATTCTTATTATTGCTATTATTACTATTATTTGTGTGTCCCTCGGGAGGTCGGGGGAAGGTACTCGTTTTTTTTCCTTCTTGTTTCCACTTTGCAGTTCGAGCGATTGAGAGGTCTTTCGGTTAGGTCACCTAATTTCAGGCGGGGGTCACCTTTTTGGAACTTAAGCTGAAGACACTCTTAAGCTGAAGGCGCCCTTACATCCCTGATGTATGTTTATATATATATTTTTTTCGTGTCCAGGTGGCGAGGCCTGTTATACGAGCGATGGACAACCTGGCGTGCAACTCGGGTGCTCACAGAGAGGTGGGTGGGTCGGTGGGTGGGTGGGTACCCGAAAGAAAAAAAAACGCAAACAACATGCGAGAAAAAAGAAAAGAAAAAAAGACTCTACTACCACTACTGTAGCATAGCACGTGATATCATTCTTTCTCTTTCGAGGCGCCCGAAACCCAAACCATCGAGGCTTTTAACCCGTTCAGAACTGAAAAAAAAAATCCGACACTAATTCCAAGTAGTTTGTCCCCAAATATATGGGACCAGTTCTTAAGGAGTCAAGGAACAAAATTCTGAGCATCATGGAAGGAGACGCCGACGACCCTGACACCATCTATATCGTGTCCTTCGAACGTGAAAACTAATTAATGACTTGAATTAGTATGAATTAATTGAAAAAAAATGGCGTTGTATCGTAAGCTTTGGTGAATGTGCCAAACGGGGCCCGGGTGTCGTAATATATACAGTACTCGGTTCGGTAGCTTCCAGACGAACCATCTTCCACGCGAAGCAGCCTAGGGTGCTGGATTAGACTACGTAGGGGGTGATAGAAGAGTTGGCAAAGTTTGATGCAAGATGCGTGCTATGATGGGGGTATACACCGTTTTTTGGCTGATTTTTTGTTTTCTGCAATGGTCGGAGGCGGGGGGGGGGCTTAACTCAAAATCGCCGGTATTTCGTTCTTGTGTTGCAATTATTTTCATTTTTTTTTCATTTTTTTTTCATTTTTTTTTGTTTCCATCCCATTTACTATTCTTCGCCCTTCCTTTCGCTCTCCTCCCTATATGTACGAGTAGTCGTAACTCAGACCCGGGGCCACGAAGTAGGCTCCTCTCCCTCCTCCCCCACTATGTACGGCGCTTGCCTTGCTTTTTTATCGCGAAAAGACTTCAGCCTTTTCTTCCCTCGTCGACTCGCATCGAATCATTGTACAGTTAAATTAATTAGCCCATGGCATTGGTGATCGGGTATTATAGATACGTATGGTCCAGGCAGAACAATTTTTCCTAAGGGGGTACAGGGTTTTTCTCCTTCATTTTTGAGAATTGACACATGAAACAAAGTGCTCCCGAATCGCGCGGCCGAGAGGAACCCAAAACCGGTCTTAAAAATAAAATCCATGAACAATGGCCATTTTTCGAAAAAAATGAGTTTTTTTTTTTTTTTTTTTACTTCAAAAACGGCAAGATAGACCCAAACGACGCCGCAAATGAATCTGAGTTGTCGAGAAGACATCTTTATAACAAGTATACATACCAAGCAGTAGTGCATATATTACGTCGAACTACTGCTAGAAAATGAATCACTTGCTACATCGCACAAGAACTGTGGCCCCTCTAACTTCAAGTGTTTATAGTGTTTTTGAAAAAACAAATGAGCGCGCATTTTTTACATCCGCTTTTCTCCCCCAGAGTTTTTCCTGAAAACATTAAACATGTCCTGGGTCCAGGTCCATTCTCGAATCCGCAGAGTGTTCTTTTTTTTATTCATCGTTTGAATTTCGCCTGCTAATATCTCCACAGCTGGAGCCGCGAAATACGTTTTACCCATTATCTCGCCTTCACAATAGAAAAAAAAAATGTTCACTCAGTTTTTTCCCCTTGACGAGTGTTCAATTCGTGTGTAAACCTAACAATGACGACCACCGTTGTCGACCTTCAAATCTTTAACCAGTGTTTGTCGGAAACAGCGAATACTCCGACCTCACGACGAAAAAACATCTTGGATACGTTGGTTCGTCCGCTGAAAGGAGCAGCTTTTTCCGCGCACTTATTTTTGTCTTTGTGAAAATAAGCTAAGGCTTATCACGCAGGTATTTGGGCGGGACGGTAACGACGGCTACGGCGCGCGCGGACGTTAAACGTCGTTAAACTGTCGTCGTCCGTCAATCCCGTCCCGTCCCGTCCGCGACAAATCTCCAACGATTGAACTTTACCGGTCCCGTCGTCATCAAAATCTGCCCCGTTGAACTTTTACTCCCCGCTCGTCATAGAAAATAGCTCCGTTGAAAATTACCGTCCGTTCCCGTTCGGGCGGGGGCGGCGTCGGGGGCGGGGGGGGGGGGTGGTGGGATAATGTATTTACCGTCCGTCCGTCATGCCCCTTGTTCTTGTTACCGTACCCGCTTCCCGGCGACAAACTTGTCTCTCCCGCAAGATCACACCTGCCGTTGTCTCTTCCATCATTCCCACCAAGAATCTACCAATTTACAAAAATTTGTTTTTACATTGGTATGCTACATTAAATTAACATTAAGATTATACGATTTTACGAATTTACGACAATAACGACAATACGAATAATTCCGAATTATGAAACATTAAAATATTTTCGAATATGAAATAAATGTTTTTTTTTATTATTTATGGGGATACGAATTCCCGCCCAAATCTTGATTATATTGAGGATACGTACGAGATTGTCAGTCTTAATTTCTATTCACGTAGACGACGTCCATATCACCGATCTAATTCCCGGTGAGGCTGAGCATGTAACACGAAGCTCTGTTAGGCGTCCTAAGAAAGGTACGTTTCGAGCCCCGCGAGTGACATGCTCATTAGGCCTTTTCTCGCCAAAAATTATATTGACTAGCAGAAAGACGCGAGAGGCGTGAGTTGGATAATTCGATGAAAATCGACGAGCGCTTGGAGGCTGAACCTTTGCGCCGATAAAAATTTCTTCCACTCCAAAAAAAAAAACATAGGCAGAACCGTTAGTGGGGGGGAGGAAGAGGAGCCTACTTTGGTGACCCCTTGGATCTGAGTTACCTATATATTAGGAGAGGAGAGGAGTGCGAGATAATAAAAAGGATGGAAGATAAATAAATAAATAAAATGTTTACGCATTCGTACGAGTGTTTCTTTTCGTTGTTTCTCTGAGCAACAACTGTTTTGATCCATGATCCAGTTTTCCGCATTACCAACTAATACTTATAGATTGCCATTAATTGGTTTATAGTACACAACTACTTTGGGACAGGAAAACTCGGTCCCATGGTACGTCCCTCTCCGTCCTGTCGCTGAATTATTTTTGACGTCAACTTCCCGTTGTGAAAGTGTTTACCGTTTCCGTCCGTCGGTGAAATATATTTACCGTCCCGTCCCGTCGTGTAAAACTAATATTTACCGTCCCGGTTCCCGTCTGTGAAAAATTATATTAAGTCCCGTCCCGTCGTTGGAAAAAAAATCGTGAATTTTTAACCGTCCCGTCCCGTCGTGAAAATCTACCCCGTTGAAATTACCGTCCCGTCCCGTTGAGAAATTGTACACCAACCGTCCCGTCCCGTCCCGTCTCAAAAACCTGTTTGGTCGTCATTTTACCGTCCCGTCCCGTCCCGTCTTCATTTTTTTTCCCGCCAAAAAAGTAAAAACAGTACCGTCCCGTCCCGTCTCGATTATCGAGTACCGTGATAAGCCTTGAAAATAAGTGACCACCTCAAAACAACTCAATATCTGAATGTCGAAATTTAGGAAAAATTGTTCTGCCTGGACTTTACGTACGAGCACACAACTTTTTATTTTCCTCCAAAATCAATTTTCGGGTATTGAGAGGTATAGAGCCCCTCAAATGACCGCCCCTCAGAACAAAAAAAAAAAAAAATGGTGCACCTCTCTACCTTAACCCCTCAAGAACTGGTCCAACGAATTTGGGGACAAACTACTTGGAATTAGTGTGGGACATTTTTTCAGTTCTGAATGGGTTAACCCCTTAAGAAATGGTCCCACGAATTTGGGGACAAACTACTTGGAATTAGTGTGGGACATTTTTTCAGTTCTGAATGGGTTAACCCCTTAAGAAATGGTCCCACGAATTTGGGGACAAACTACTTGGAATTAGTGTGGGACATTTTTTCAGTTCTGAATGGGTTAACCCCTTAAGAAATGGTCCCACGAATTTGGGGACAAACTACTTGGAATTAGTGTGACATTTTTTTCAGTTCTGAATGGGTTAACCCCCTTAAGAAATGGTCTAACGAATTTGGGGACAAACTACTTGGAATTAGTGTGGGACATTGTTTTCAGTTATGAATGGGTTAAGATAAGATAGCATGCGTCGCTTGCAAAAATCGTCGACAAGCAGAGGGGGGGGGGGGATGCGGAACTCCTCTGCGCGATTAAAAAGGAAGGGCTCGTGACGCGGAGTACGACAGGGTATGTAGGCCTTATGCGATAGGGAATGCCTTACGTAGAACACTCTTTTGTTTTGCCTTGCAAGGGCAATGTTTCGGACTGACCGGTCGATCTCCTTTATAACCGTTGGGATAATATCAGTATATATACTAAGTACCTTTTTTTGTTTTTATAATGATAGCTTTGATATCCCTGCGTATATACGTATTTGGGCATTTGGGATTTGTTCATCGAGTTTTACTTTCAGCTTTGCCAAAAATCAGTTTTTGGGTTATGTATGTATAAGAGTTCCTCAACCGAGGAGCCTCAGAAAAATCTCAGAAAAATCTCAGAAAATCCAGGTGGTTTTGTACCCCTACCGTACCATATGCTTCTCTTCACGGGTCATGACCCCCAACCCGCGGGTCGGGCCAGGAATTTTCCGAAACTCCACTGTTCGGGTTGAGTCGGGTTGGGTCGGGTTCCTGCTCCGTCTCTGTGTTACTACGGGGGTGCATAGTAAATAGGACCTACGACTCATCCCACGGTAGGGGCGCAGAGGAATTTTCTGAGCTCCTCACATTAGGAGCTCAATATCTCACCCGAAACATGACTTCGGAAACATTCCTTCGCGCAGCCCTACCAAACCTCCCAATGCGGTACTGTAGTCCAAACACAAACATACCAGTAAAATGATAATATTAATAGTATCCGGTGGTTACTCACGTGAGGAGCTCAACCGGTCAGAAGATTTTGACCCAAAAAGTGGTACCCCTATGTACCGTGGGATTGCTCCTTACGTTACACACAAAAACCACTATATGTTTTCCGTTTTTTCTTAACAGTATTTGGTTCTATAAATATCTACTATGGTCTCCCGTAATACTCGTAACTCAGACCCGGGGTCATATACGTTTTACGAGTAGGCTCTTTTCTCCCTCCCCCCTCCCCCCGACCGACGGTACACTGCATTATAATGTACTATCGTCACCAAATATGGGGTTTCCTAACGATTTGGCAGGCGTTTATTGGGACGGGTGTTTAGACCCGCTGACCATTAGTAGTAAAAATGGATAACATCTACCAGGTACAGTATTCGACAACTGCATTACAATGTACTGTCGCAACTAAATCCTGGGGTTTCCTAACGATTTGGCAGGCGCTTATTGCGGCGGGAGTTCTGGACCCGCTGGTGGAGACGCTGGGGCACGACAGCTCCAAGGTAAGCAGACGAAATACGAAGGTAAAGAGTAGTGAGGGTGCTCGCCGCATGAGACACCCCAAGACCAAAATTCGACAGGTTTGTCAAAATCCGATGCAAAGTCGACGAGAGCAGCGGGAATGCTGAACGAACGAACCCTATGCGTGATCAAAGTGAAAGCAACAACCCGAGGGGGAGAAAGGAAAGACATATTATATGTGCCCACTCCTACGAGTACTGCCTTACAGAAGTACAGGACACCTCATAGTAAACAGAAAAGCGGGTCCAGGCTAGATTTCTTATTTGAGAGAGGGTGCTTTCTACACTAATTTCAATATAACGACTCCCGGGCTGGATTTATTATTTGAGAGAGGGTGCTTTCTACCCGAATGTCAAGATAACGACTCCCGAATTCCTTATTTTCCTCTAAATATCAGTCTGGGGCTTGGACACCTAATAAGAAACAGGAAAACCTGGTCCAGGCTGGATTTCTTATTCGAGAGAGGGTTGCTTTCTACACCAATTTCAAGATAACGACTCCCGAATTTCTTGTTTTACTTTAAATTTTAGCCTGGCTTGCACACCTACAGTAATAAGAAACAGGAAATCTGGTTCAGGCTAGATTTCCTATTTGAAAGAGAGAGAGTGCTTTCTACACGACTTTCAAGATTACCACTGCCGAATTTCTTATTTTTTCCTCTCAATCTCAGCCTGGATTTCTTATTTAACCTGTTTCTTATTAGGCGTCCTGTACTGCTGTAGTCCAGAATACCGCTCAGGGCAAAACCAGGATTTTTCTCAGGTCATGAACTCGTAGTACTCGCGGGTCGGGTTCAGGAGGTCTTCAATATCTCACGGGTCGGTTCGGGTCGGGTCTGGTCAGGAGGTTTTCAAATGGCACGGGTCGGGCGGTATGGATCACTCTGATCCGACCCGACCCGACCCGACCGGCGAGGTTTGTTACCTGGACCGCGAAGAGCCCTGGGTAAAAGCTCCCACTACTGCTGTACGAGTACGTAGTCGAGTTGAGAGCTGGAGAGTAAAAGTGGTGTGTAAAAAAAACTGAAGAACGAAATCGCGTCAATTTTTTTGTATCTCTTTCGGATTGTCAACAGCGCTACGTAGCTACTAGCCTGACAGGTACGCGTAAGTGCCTTGTGGTCGTGGCAGTCTGCCACAACCATGATTCTCTCTCTCTGTCCCGCGCACTTTCTACTATTATAGGGGCTTTCACGCTTATTGAGAATTGTCTACAAAAGCCATATTATCTCTACAACAAAATACAATCTTACCTGGCATATCTTATCCTTACATATTTTTGTGGAAACTACTATTAATACTGTACATACTGGAATTAGTGTGATATCATTTTGACGGTTTCCCCCACTCACGCTTTTGGGGGGAAATTACTTGGAATTAGTGTGAGACCCAATTGGCGGTTCCGCCACCCATGCTTTTTGGGGACAATAAATTACTTGGAATTAGTGTGGGGTCATTTTGACAGTTCATTTTCATTTTTTTGTTTTGATGTTGCATATATGCCACAGGTCCGGGCCGACGCTTTGCGGCTGCTTTCGTGCATCGCCGCCGGATCTCCCGATCAAGTGGCCGCTGTCGCCTCCACGGCTGACCTTATCCCCAGGTAACACAAGTAGTAAGGAGGGGAGGGCAAGGGGGGGGCAGGGGGGGGGTTACTCATGTCATGCATGGCCGTAGTGGTACGACCATAGGTACAACGCGAGCACTTGTTTCTCCCTGACATCTTGGGAGAAGCAAAGGCTTTGAAGGACTGAATCGATGTGGCTGTGTCTGTCCTGAATGACGCCTTTTGTATGGTCGGGGATAGGGGATCGTTTGATTACTTTTCGCATCCCTCCCTTGAATAATACGGATGTATCTTTGGACAGGTTCTTCTTTTCAGATAGTGTGGGATAAGAATGGTGGAAGCACCTCCCGCGGCCGGTGCTCCCACCCCTCCCTTACTCTGCAGTCTTGCTCAGTGTCATAATTTCCTTTTTTTGGATTTATTAGTACGCGACAGATGTTGAGAATCTGATAGTTAGTCAAGAATTTGAGACCAAGATTTTTGGGGGAAAACAATAAGCATGCGACCTCTTTGTACTGAAAATAGTGTGGAACACACCCAGCCAATCTTACATACCGTAATAATTCCACAAAACAGTCTGGCTTAAAAATACATAAGAGACTCTTGACATCTGTCGCGTGCTGTCCTCATGTCATGCATGGCCGTAGTCGTATTTATGGCCGTAGATCCCCGCATCCCTTCCCTCCCTCTATTCAATGCCGGGACGGAGGGAGAGGTTGTCGGCTTTTTGGCCTTTCGACCTCTAAATACCGCCGACCATCGTAAAATGAGGAGGGCAAACTTTTTTTTTTCGTTTTTTTTCGTGTTTCAACCCATTTATTTATGGGCATTTGACAAAAAGGGGGACACCCCCCATATATCGTAACAAAAGGGGGGACACTGCCAAGCACCGGCGGCGAGGCTATCGTTAAAGAGGCGGTCGTCAACACCAATCCAACGGCCCAGCGCATTAACTGTATACTCATAGTCATATATTAACCATCACTCTGACCGAACAGCTCAACAGCTCATTTCCTGGTACAATAAGACTCTCCTCTCCTTTACGCCATGTACGTACCTGATATACGCGTATACGTATACGGCGGTACCGGCACGACTACATATATACGTACAGCAGCCAGCAGTACTACCAGCAGAGGAGTACTACTATCATTTGTTACGTATATAGTTACGTATACTCGCTTATATGTATGTTGGTGATTTTTTAGGACAACAGGGCACAGGGCGCCAACCAATGTATGCTGATCTGCTGGCCACGTTTGCCTAGGTATGGGCCGTTGGTCTTTTCGACGTTAGACGTCGTCTGTTAAGCGTGCCACAACAACCAGAACATGGAGTGGTCACTTACCCTAGGTCTTTTTGACACAGAAAGGGGGATACCTCTCTGCATATTTACAAAAAGGGGGACGTTACGAAAAAAGGGGGACTTTCCCGAACTAAGTAGATGAAAAGGGGGATACCCTCGCGTAAGCATAACAAAAAGGGGGATATACTCAAACACCCCTTTTGATAGCTCTCGTTCACCCGTTAAACATATGAAAAAAAAAAAAAAACGGTGGGGATGGTAGGGAGGTGCCATGTGAGTGTGGCAAACGCATCAGTTTTTATTTTCGAGTCGATTTGACAGAGTACATGGGCTTACCCGGTGGCGAAAACCGATGTCCCCCTTTTTGTAACGATACAGGGGGGTGTACCCCTTTTTGTAAAATCCCCTTTATTTATTGTCTTCGCCCTCGTTTTGCTCCTCTTGCCTCCTGGTCGTAGTAGTATCTCAGCTCCGAAGTCAGGGTGGGGCGGGGGTTGTTGTTTTAATATATATATATATTTTGGCCTCCACCGACCGCTGACGTTATATGTATCAGCAGAGAAATGGGGAGGGAGGGGACGTGAGGGGGAGGTTACCGCTTAAGGGGAGTGGGGCCGGGGGGGGGGAGGAGGGAGCGTACACGACACATACGAGAAAAAAACTATGATTACCCGTGCATTATTATGATTAACCCATTTCATAATTGAAAAAAAAAAACATCCCCCACTAATTCCAAGTAGTTTGTCCCCAAATACCCGGGGGACCAGTTCTTAACCCTTTTAGAACTGCAGTCCCGTTTTGGGGACAAACCACTCTAATTCTAAGTAGTTTGTCCCCAAATACGTGCGGGACCAGTTCTTAACCCTTTTAGAACTGCAGTCCCGTTTTGGGGACAAATTACTTAGATAACCCTTTTAGAACTGCAGTCCCGTTGTGGGGACAAACCACTCTAATTCTAAGTAATTTGTCCCCAAAACGGGACTCCAGTTCTAAAAGGGTTAATTACCGCTTAAGGGGAGTGGGGCCGGGGGGGGGGAGGAGGGAGCGTACACGACACATACGAGAAAAAAACTATGATTACCCGTGCATTATTATGATTAACCCATTTCATAATTGAAAAAAAAAAACATCCCCCACTAATTCCAAGTAGTTTGTCCCCAAATACCCGGGGGACCAGTTCTTAACCCTTTTAGAACTGCAGTCCCGTTTTGGGGACAAACCACTCTAATTCTAAGTAGTTTGTCCCCAAATACGTGCGGGACCAGTTCTTAACCCTTTTAGAACTGCAGTCCCGTTTTGGGGACAAATTACTTAGATAACCCTTTTAGAACTGCAGTCCCGTTGTGGGGACAAACCACTCTAATTCTAAGTAATTTGTCCCCAAAACGGGACTCCAGTTCTAAAAGGGTTAATTACCGCTTAAGGGGAGTGGGGCCGGGGGGGGGGAGGAGGGAGCGTACACGACACATACGAGAAAAAAACTATGATTACCCGTGCATTATTATGATTAACCCATTTCATAATTGAAAAAAAAAAACATCCCCCACTAATTCCAAGTAGTTTGTCCCCAAATACCCGGGGGACCAGTTCTTAACCCTTTTAGAACTGCAGTCCCGTTTTGGGGACAAACCACTCTAATTCTAAGTAGTTTGTCCCCAAATACGTGCGGGACCAGTTCTTAACCCTTTTAGAACTGCAGTCCCGTTTTGGGGACAAATTACTTAGATAACCCTTTTAGAACTGCAGTCCCGTTGTGGGGACAAACCACTCTAATTCTAAGTAATTTGTCCCCAAAACGGGACTCCAGTTCTAAAAGGGTTAANCCCTTAGCGTAATCACGGAGCTGGAAGAGGGCAACTCCCTGTGCAGGCGCGAGGCGGCGTGGGTGTTCCTGAACATATGCGAGTGCGGTGCCGAGCCTCACAGGTCGGTCATCCCCGAGATGGTTGAGCTGGGGGTGATCTCTGCGGTGTGCCACAACCTCGACAAATCAGCTGACCCAGGTGAGTCGTAATGAGGCTGCGCGAGCGTGAAGCGCGAGCCTTTTTTTATTCTCCTGGTTCTTAATAAAAAACCTCTTTGTCGTATCGAGTCGATTATGTACGAGGGTAGGATGGCAAGACGTGTACGATTCAGCATCCCACGTGTGTACACCGCACTCTACGTACACGGCACCAAAGCCAGTACTGTCGGGGGGCTCTGTGTACGCACACATACCAACGAACCTCGACAATTCGGCTCACCCAGGTGAGTTGAATATATGTATTGAGCGACTTCGTACACTGAACGAAATTAGGACTTATAGGCATTTTTTCCACACGTCGATACCATAGATATTAATAGATAGATCACGATCTGGTGTAGATGATCGAGATCTTAATCTTCCCCTTCCGTAGTGGGATGTTGTGCAATATCTGTATGATGTAGTGTGTATGGGCGGCTAAACTTTCCCAAATTCGGAATTTTGAAGACATTTTGTTTGCACCCGTTGGACAGGTATAGATAGAAATATCACGGTCTAGTTAGTGTAGACCATCGAGATCTCATCCTTCCCTTCCGTGATGGGATGTTGTATAGGATCTGTATGCCGTAGTGTGTATGGGCGACTAAACTTTCCGAAATTCGGATAATATATTTTTATTTCACCCGTTGGACAGGTATAGATAGAAATATCACGATCTAGTGCAGACCATCGAGATCTTATCCTTCCCCTTCCGTGATGGGATGTTGTATAGGATCTGTATGCCGCAGGGTGTATGGGCGACGACACTTTGACGGAATTCGGACTTCAAGGCATTTTTTTTCACCCGTTGGACAGATATAGATAGATAGATCTCGATCTACTTCAGATCGTCGAGATCCTAACCTTACCTTCCGTGGTGGGATGTTGTGCACAATCTGTGTTTTCACTTTGGCGGGAAATACAAATAATCAACGTTTCGATTCCTACATATGTGAATACCAGACTGGAATAATTTTCTTTGTCAGAGTTGACAAGCTGAGAGTCAAGAAAGTGTTGCTCTTGCTCCTTGTGGTGCTTGTCTTGGCTTGGCTTTGCTTTGCTTGGCTTTGCTCTGCTTGCTCTGCTTTTATCTAGCTGATTTTATCTAGCTGATTTTGTCTAGCTGATTTTATCTAGCTGATTTTATCTAGCTGATTTTATCTACGAGTATCTGGCTTTACCTATCTGAGTTTGTCTGCTGTGCTTTTATCCATCAGGGTACCTGCTTTTATCTGCTTCGCTTTTGTCTTCTTTGCTTTCATCTATCAGGGTATCTGCTTTTATCTATTTGCTTCGCTTTTATCTGCTATGCTTTTATCTGCTATATATGCTGTCCTCTACCTGGTGTCTTGCTTCGTGTTCATCCCCCTCTGCTTTAATTTTCCCTCGTATATACCCTGCCTCCCGCCGTTCTCTTCCCACCCCCTGCCCTGCTTTTATATCACCTCCTCCCCAGAGAGCCTGATGGTCATGCTGTCGCTGCTCTTCACCATCCTCGATGAGGGGGGAAGGGGAGAGGGGGAAGATGCATCCGAGCGGCAATCGGCGTACATCACCCTCGTCGAGGAATCTGACGGCTTTGACCGGACCATGGCCCTGATTAACGACCACGACGACATGGAGGTCTACGAAAAGGTGACCCTTATAGTGCTGGTCCCTTATATAGGGGCCGATAGTAAGTACGCGCGATCGAAGTATTACACTCAGCTAGCAAAGATGAGCTTCGACGAAATCCTCGAGCTCACAGCTGTTGTTTTTTTTTTTTTTTTAGGGCGTTTTTCTGTCGGGTCGATGATGCGAGATTGGCCTTTTTGGTGTTCCGCACTGCCCTGCTCGTTGCGTGGCTGCGGCCGTGGCGGGGGGGTGTGCCTTTGTGGTTTATGGCCTCTCCCCCCCCCCCCGCCTACCGGGCCGTCCCCCCGACATTGCTCCGTTCCAGGCATTGTTTTCTAGCGGGATGCCGAAGGGCTATGGTCATACGACTACGGCCATGCAATGAAAATCGAGTACCACGCCGCCCCCCCCCCCCCGCCGCGCGCCTCCGGCCCTGCCTGGGAGATTGGGCATGGCGCTTTAAGGTCTTTGCTACATACGTAACGACATCACGATGATGAATGATGATGATAGATGGTGGGAGTGGTTATGGAGGCTTTTTTGGTGGTGAGATTGTTACGGTGGTTTGGCGGTGGTTGAAAAGTGATCGAATGATAACTACTGCTGGTGTAATAGTATGAGTGTGCGTGTTGTGTTTTACGTGTGTGTGTGTGTTTTTTTTTTCTGTGTGGGTGTTTTTTTTCTGTGTAGGTACCGAAGTACAGCAGACCTTGACTCACTTGCCGTATGATACTTTCTACGTTTAGGAATGAAGTCGGCAGACGCCTGCATGAAGGCGCTTATTATAGGGCTAACGCAAACACTCGTGAACGTGTACTTACTACACGGCATTTTTTTTTTTTTTTGGTATAGTACCGTTGGCTCTGCTTCGTACTACTAACTGCTTGGTTGTATACATATCTATCATACGTTGAGGGAGCAGTTCGTGATTTGCCGGCGCCAGAAATTCTGTTTTGGGGGGGGATGGGGGGGCGTCCTAGCGCCCGCCATATTCTTGGGAGGGGAGGGGGTCCAAAATGACGGCCCATTATTAGCTGAATGCAGGGGTAAAATAGTATGAATTGAGCCTCTCGTCCGTTACTAACAATACTACAGTAGTAATGTATGTTAGCGGGAGGGGTAAAAGAATCTGGAATGGAAGCGAGTGGAATGCCTCCTTTTCCTTTACGTGAGAGGGTTTCAATGTTTCGCGGCGTTTTTTTTTGTTTGTGAGTTGTTGGTTGCATGATTGGTTGATTTTTCTCTCTCTCGATCGTCCCTGAGAGGTGTCGGGCAGCCTCTGATGTGAGATATGCGTCGTTCGTATTTTTAGTTTTTTTTGGGCTGAGTTTGCAAATGATTGTTGAGCGTAGTGGGGAACGAAACAGACCAAAGAGGCATACATTGTTTAATGTAGCAGCGAACAGGCAGTATTTATAGTTTTAGTTTTTAGTTTTGATTTTTTTTGTTCTCTTCTTGGTTGGTCCATTTAGTTATAATATAGGCTTGGGTGAGCGGACTTTTTTTGTTTTTGTTTTGCGTTTTGTTTTTTGGGCGCTACTCCAGCAGCCCTCCTCAGTCGATTCGACCCTCGCATTCTGTTGCGATTTGCCCACTCCAGCGTCCCTTCCATGCGGTTGGTCTGTTCCGTTTTTCCGGTCTGTTCATTAGAGTCCTTCGCATGGCGGGTTGGTCCTGTTCCGTTCGCGGTCTGTTCAATTAGATTATTTTTCGTGTTTTTTGTTCGTATGGTTCGGCTCTGCTCGCAATATGTTTCGCTCTGCTCGGTACGGTTCGGGTCGTTTTTTTTCCGGTTCGGATGGCCGCGTTCGGAATGCTTTGGTTTCGATATCGGTATGTTTCGGTTTTTGGTGCCGGTTGATTCGGTTACCGTCCTAACGTGGTTCCGTTCGTGTTTCTACGCTCGAAGAGATGGCTTTACTGCCTTGTCTCTCCTGGCCTGACTGTGTTTTTTTTGTCCATCGCTTTCCGCCGGCAACATTGTTGGGCATGCCGTTTTGCCTTTTGTATCTGTTGTTGTGGCTGGTATTGGAGTGAGCCGAGGAGTCCGGCTTGATACTCAACACCGCAACTCAGTAAGGTGTATTGAACGCCAGCACTTAAAGTAGTAGCTTTTCAGGTTCCTAGGCAGTAATAAAAACAGTAGTAGCAAAATCCATATGTAGCGCTGGTTCTCGTGGCAGGTATTTATTTGGTTCGTGTAGGTTCAGCAGTAACATAAGTAGGTATTGGTTAATACCAGTACCAGTTAGTAGGTTCAGTTGTAGCGTAGGAATTGGTTCAGCATCAGTAGTAAAGGTAGCAGCCAGCAGTAGTCATGGCTATTCCTATCGATAGGATACAGGCAGGTACTGGTGGCAGTACCAGTATTTAGCCAGTAGTAGAAGATCAGTTTCATTTTTGGCATGTGATTGCGGTTTCCACCGTTGTTTCCCGCCGGAGGGAGCCAACTGCGTGGGGCTCATTTTTCTGCGCCTTTCCGTGTTTGCTCACCCACTATATGGCCCCGCCAATGTAGTTTTTTTTGAAGAAAAGATATTTTCGAGAGGAAAAACACAAAAGAGGGGTTGGGGGGGGGGGCGTTCTCATTTGTTGCTTGCCTTAGTCACTTGACCATTGACCTCGCATCCCTTTCGAGACGGAGCACCGCTCTCCTACTCCGAATAGAGACACTTCCCAACATTTGGGAGCTCATTACGTTGTTTCCATGGGGGGTTGAGGCGGTTACTTTTTTTTTTATCGTACCCATGGCTATAATAGTACCTATATACCTCCTCCAGAAGGTCGGTGATGAGTTGTGAAGTGCGCGCTGGGGGGGGGTCGGGTGTCGGTTTTGCCGCTTCCGTTTTTTCAAGGCGTGTGAAAGCGTTTTCTGGTGGACGGGAGCTTGACACGAACGCCGCTAGCAGTACCATACATATGAACCATGTTTTGTTTTGTTTTGTCCTTGCTCGGGGTTAGTTTTTTTTTTTTTCTTCGGTTTTTGGTTGGGACCGTGCGATGTGTATGCCGCACAACGTTCCGAATACTGCCGTACCTATCGTACGTACATATATAGCAATGATCGGTTTTTGTGGTCTGGTTTGGTTCAGCACTGTTGACAGTGTACTGGTTGGTGTTGCGGTGCACTACTGGGTGGTTGAACCAGTGTACTGGTTGGTGCGTCCTGGTGGTGTGCTACTGGGTGGTTGAACTAGTGCACTGGTTGGTGCGTACTGTTAGTGTACTGGTTAGTGCACCAGTGTACTGGTTAGTGCACCTGTGTACTGGTGGTGTAATACTGGGTGGCTGAACTAGTGTACTGGTTGGTGCGTACTGTTAGTGTACTGGTTAGTTCACCAGTGTACTGGTTGGTGCATCAATATACTGGTTGGTGCACCTGTGTACTAGTTGGTACTGGTTAGTGCACTAGACTACTGGTTAGTGCACCAGTGTACTGGTTGGCGTACCAGTATACTGGGTGATGCACGAGACTACTGGTTAGTGCACCAGTGTACTGGTTGGTGAACCAGTATACTGGTTGGTGCACTAGACTCCTGATTGATGCACCAGTGCCCTGGTTGGTGCACCTGTGTACTGGTTGTACCAGTATACTGGTTGGTCCACTAGACTACTGGTTTGTGCACCAGTGTACTGGCTGGTGTACCAGTATACTGGTTGGTGCACTAGTCTACCGTTTAGTGCACCAGTGTACTGGTTGGTGCTGGTTGTGCACTAGACTACTGGTTGGTGCACCAGTGCCCTGGTTGGTGCACCAGTGCCCTGGTTGGTGCACCAGTGTACTGGTTGTTGCGTACTGTTCGTGTACGGGATGCGTTAGTCTACTCACTGGTTATGTTGGTGCATCATCCCGCGCGTTCTTGTTCGAACTTTTGCTTCTTTCTTTTTTTTCCGGCTAGGTGCTGGTGTATTTTGCCTACGATTCATCCGCTTGCACATTTGTTTCTTGTTATTATACGATGCTTTCCGTCTTTTAGGGTACTACTGTAATGCTGTTATTCTCGTCATACTTGATTCAACCTTGCATGCAAAGGTAGGCAGGCTCTACTTCTACTCTTGTAGCACATATCATACGTTTTGTTTTTGTTACTGAGAGTGACTCTTTTTCTTTTTACCGGTTCGTAGGTTTATACGAGTGGCACTTTTTCGAGGAGGCGAGTCTTGAGCCTTTTTGAGGTCTATTTGGTCAATTTCTTACGTGTACTGTGCGTTTTGATGTTTCCGTTTTTTTTTCGCCCCCCCCCCCCCCCCCGTTTTTTTCCGTCTTTCTTTTCTGTTTTCTTCTCATTTTCTATCGCAAAGAGTGTTCGTGTTTCGGTTTCCTCTGGAGGTATAAGCAAACCCTGGACTACATTTTCGGCCCCGAAAACAATTGCGCGAGATAGATAGATAGATAGGTAGAGCGCTGTGACGAAAATGAGTACCAGTACGTACGTAGCTCCGTGGTGGTGGTGGTGGTGGTGGTGTCGGGTAACGCTATGTATGCTGTCCGCAGCAGTAGGTGGTGGGTCAACTGTCGTACAGCAGTCGTTTACCGGCTCTCGAATAAGCCACCGAGGATAATTTACTGGTCTCCCGCAAGGCTACAGTAGATTTCTTGTTTTTTCGAGAAAAAGGCGGTGTTCCACACCAACTTGACCCATTCAGAACTGAAAGATAAAACCACACTAAATCCAAGTAGTTTGTCCCCAAATACCTAGGACCAGTTCTTAAGGGGTTAAACAATAATCGCTCCCGAATGTCTTGCTTGTTTCTCCGGGAGATACGAGGTTAGGCTTCTTGCTTGCTTCTCCGAAAATGTGCGTAGAAGGCTGGGTTTCAGTTTTTTTTTTTGCTCGTGGGGGGGGGGGCAGTGGTAGTGGTAAGTGATTTGGCGGCTCCGTTTTCGGCTGTGCGTTTTTTTTTTTTTTTTTTGGTCTCGTATGCATACATTTTTTGCATTTTTTGTGCTCTTTTTTTTTGTTTGTCTGGTTTTGACCGGTGCGATGTACGTAGAGCTGTTTTATATGCCATAGGAGGAGTAAAAAGAGCTCCGGAACGTTTTAGGGCGTTTTTCTGTCGGGGTACGATGATTCGAGATTGGCCTTTTTGGTGTCCCGCCTGCCTGCTCGTTTGCGTGCTGGCGGCGTGGCCGGGGGGGGTGCGCTTGTGGTTTATGGCCTCCCCCCCCCCCCCCCCCCCCCCCCCCCCCCCCCCCCCCCCCCCCCCCCCCCCCCGCGCGCGCCTCCGCCCTGCTGGGTAGATTGGGCATGGCGCTTTAAAGTTTTGCTACATACGTACGACATCACGATGATGATGATGATGATGGTGGGAGTGGTATGGAGGCTTTTTGGTGGTGATGATTGTTACGATGGTTGGCGGTGGTGACAGTGAGATCGATGATAACTACTGCTGTGTATAGTATCGAGTGTGCGTGTTGTGTTTTACGTGTGTGTGTGTGTTTTTTTTTCTGTGTGGGTGTTTTTTTCTGTGTAGGTACCAAGTACCAGCAGACTTGACTCACTTGCCTATATACTTTCTACGTTTAGGAATGAAGTCGCAACGCCCTGCATGGAAGGCGGCTTATTATAGGGCTACGCAAGCACTCGTACGTGTACTTGCTACACGGCATTTTTTTTTTTTTTTGGTATAGTACCGTTGCTCTGCTCGTACTACTACTGCTTTGGTTGTATACATATCTATCATACGTTGAGGACAGTTCGTGATTTGCCCCAGAAATTCTGTTTTGGGGGGGGAGGGGGGGGGGTTCCTAGCGCCCCCATATTCTTGGGAGGGGAGGGGGTCAAAATGACCCCCCATTATTAGCTGATGCTAGGGGTAAAATAGTATGAATTGACCCCGTTACTAACAATACTACAGCAGTAGTACGTATGTAGCGGGGAGGGGTAAAAATGACTGGAATGGAGCGAGTGGATTGCTCCTTTTCCTTTTGTGGAGAGTGTTTCAAGGTTTGCGGCGTTTTTTTGTTTGTGAGTTGGTTGGTTGCATGATTGGTTGATTTTCTCTCTCTCTCGTCCCTGAGAGGTGTCGTGCAGCCTCTGATGTGAGATATCGTCGTTCGTATTTTTAGTTTTTTTTGCTGAGTTTGCAAATGATTGTTGAGCGTAGTGGGAACGAAACAGACCAAAGAGCATACATTGTTTATGTACGAGCGAACAGCAGTATTTATAGTTTAGTTCTTTAGTTTTGATTTTTTTCGTTCTTCTTCTTTGGTTGGTCCTTTAGTTATAATATAGGCTGGGAGCGGACTTTTTTGTTTTCTTTTGCGTTTTTTTTTTTTGGCGCTACTCCAGCAGCCTCCTCAGTCGATTCGGCTCGATTCTGTTCGATTTGCCCACTCCAGCGTCCTTCCATGCGGTTGGTCTGTTCCGTTCCGGTCTGTTCAATTCGATTATTTTCGTTTTTTGTTCGGTATGGTTCGGCTCTGCTCGGCATATGGTTCGGCTCTGCTCGGTACGGTTCGGGTCGTTTTTTTTCCGGTTCGGACCCGCTCGGAATGCTTTGGTTCGATTCGGTATGTTTCGGTTTTTGGTCCGGTTTGATTCGGTTCCGTCTAACGTGGTTCCGTTCGGTTTCACCTCGAGAGAGATGGCTTTACTGCCTTGTCTCTCTGCCTGACTGTGTTTTTTTGTCCATCGCTTTCCGCCGGCACTTTTGCATGCCGTTTTCGTTTTGTATCTGTTGTTGTGGCTGTATTGGATGGCCGGAGGAGTCCCTTGATACCACACCGCAACAGTAAGTAGTATTGACGCAGCACTAAGTAGTACTTTTTCAGGTTCCGTAGCAGTACAGTAGTAGCAAAATGGCCAGTATGTACCTGGTTCTCGTGGCAGGTATTGATTGGTTCGTAGTAGGTTCAGCAGTAACAGTAGTAGGTATTGGTTAATACCAGTACCAGTAGTAGGTTCAGTTGTAGCGGTAGGTATTGGTTCAGTAGCAGTAGCAAAGTAGTAGCAGCAGTAGTAGGCTATTCCTATCGATAGGTACAGCAGGTACTGGTGGCAGTACCAGTATTTTAGCAGTAGTAGAAGATCAGTTTCATTTTTGCATTGATTGGCGGTTTCCACCGTTGTTTCCCGCCCGGAGGGAGCACTCGTGGGGCTCATTTTTCTGCGCCTTTCGTGTTTGCTCACCCACTAATAATGGCCCGCCAATGTATTTTTTTTAAGAAAAATATTTTCGAGAGGAAAAACACAAAAAAAAATAAAAATAAAACAGCTGTGAGGTCGAGGATTTCGTCGAAACTCATCTTTAAAAGCTGTGTGTGATACTTCCATCGCACGTACTGCGAGTACATACCGGTTTTATATGGCCTCGTTTATGCAGGGTACATAATAAGAGTACAGGACACGTAATAAGAAAAAAACGGCTAATAAAAGAAAGCCAGGCTGAGATTGAGAGGAAAATAAGAAATTCGGGAGTCGTTATCTTGAAATTAGTGTAGAAAGCGCACTCTCTCTCAAGTAAGAAATTCAGCCTGGACCAGATTTCCTGTTTCTTGTTAGGTGTACTGTACTGTAGTACTTCATTTGCCTTCCGACAATGTGCAGAGGCGCGAGTATGTTGACAAAATTTCGACGATATTCAAAGAGCACAACTGCTTGTGAGTGGGAATTGATCAAAGTACGTGGTTAACCCTATCTAGTATGCGTGGGAAAAAACAAAACAGGGTTGTTCGTTCACTGGGTAGGGTCAAACCTCGAGGGTCAGGTAAGGTCGGGTCGGGTAAAAGGGTGACCCGACCCGACCCGTGAGAGTTGGAAAACTTCCTGATCCGACCCGACCCGTCCCGACCCGTGAGAGTTACAAAACCTCCTGATCCGACCCGACCCCCGACCCGACCCGACCCGAACCGTGAGAAGTAATGTTTCAATAACTTCCTGACCTGATCCGCGGGTGGGGTGATGACCAGCGGGTCGGGTCATGACTCGCACCGACAATGCGAGGAGGACGCGAGTTGGCAAATCTCGGCAATATAAGTCGACGAGCAGTGGGAACGCTGGATTAACGAAAAGCCTTCGTATGCGTGATAGAAATGGAGGCATGTACCGGGCGGGGGGGGGGGGACGACGACGACGACGATGACTAAGACGCGCTAAGACGCGCGATACGATAGAGGTATAAGGTATACCGTTTTTTTTACTGAAACGTTTTCTGAAATGACAAAGTGGGAAAAGGCTCCTTAACTCATTCAGAACTGAAAAAATCATGCCCCACACTAATTCCAAGTAGTTTTTCCCAAAAATGTGGGACCAGTTCTTAAGGGGTTCACCCAAAACCGTCGGATTTTTTTTTCAAGTGTGGAGGGCTTAAGCTTTATTTTTACCCATCCCCCGGAGGATTAAAAAAAAAACACACACACACACACACATTTTTTTTTGTGTTGCCATATTTTCGTTGTCTCGTTAGGCCATGGGAGTGTTCATCTGGTATATAGCACTTTTGCTGTCCTCTAAAATCTGTTTTTTTACTTGCTATTAGTATAGAGCTCCTTACGTCAGCACCCTTAGAAGGCAAAAAAAACATGGTTCACCTCTATCGTATATATATAGCATGCGTCAGAACTGCGCCTGTGACCACCGCTTTTGCCCAGACCGATTTGGACTGCAAAGCAAAAATGATGAAAAAGAAAAAGAAAAAGAAAAAAGTGTAGTTTACATAAAATTGTACTTCGTACTGCTTCGTACAATAAAAAAAACACACACCCACACACACCCACACAGCCAACAAAACGCCACGGACGGGCGTACAGATAATGCAGCAGGGGACACCGCACACAGCACAAAAAACTTGTTGGTATTATACGTCGTACAGCAGTGGGCAAACCGAGTAACCCTCTCTTGTGTGTTCGGAAAAAGTAAGGATCGTTTAGTTGTTCATCACAATGGACCAAACGGCGCTTTTCATTTCCGGACATAAGAGAGCGGTATAAAGTATCAGGTACATAGAATATGATACGATACGCACAGGGCCCGTACGAAGTAAAATGCTGCATACGTCAGTAGTAGTACGCACCGAAATAGGTAAATACACACACGCACGAGGTCGGTACTGTACTGCTATGAAAGAAAGCAAAATAAAACCATGTGCCATACCATACGTACCTCTTGTGTACCTATGATGCACTACAAAACAATTTACTATTTTACTACACAAAAAACGGTATATTATACATCCCTCCTTGTAAGATTTCTACTGTACGTACAAGGTACACACGAACGCACTATTAATAGTTTACTACTACCTTGGGAGTATATTTTGTAACCTACCTGGTACTGCTTCGAACCACAACAATCTCACGACGCTGCCATCAAGGTTAAATCTTCAAGAACGAGTCCAAAAAATGAACCCAGCACGCCTCATTCTCTCGTACAATAAACCACGGGACTATACATCATATTCTTCTAAAACATCGGTTCCGGATCTCGTTTTTTTTTTTCTGTCGTTCCTGCTTCGGAAGCGCTACAGAAACGAAAAAAAAAACACGTCAGATTTCCCAACAAATCCCAGCCCTGAGCCGCACCCTTTAATAGTTGGGAAAAAAAGAGCTGTTGTGCGAGTACTGTCTGGCGGACCAAGTTGGAATGGAAAGAGGGAGAAAAATGTTTTCATCCATCCTACTTCCCTCCCAGGCTAAACTGTAACTGCACAGTCTCGACAAAATATCATATAGTATGCACCATCGCACTACTTCGAGCACACACCTCGTGAACCCGCTGATACACTAGTCATACTCTTCCTATGAATAGTCACTCGAGTACACACCTCGTGAATCCGTTAATACACTAGCCACAGCAGTAGTCCTATAACTAGCTAGCCTTAGGTACTAAAGCCTTCGCTTAGTCCTAAGGCATAGTCCTATAGCGTATCAGTATCACCCTTAGGCTGCCCCGGGTATATACCACTCTACTAACCACGCCCCTTGAAACGGTTAAAAAAAAACCACATTCCCACCTTTGGACCACTATCGATACCAACATCATCAACATTTTTCACAAAAAAAAAACACTCGCCTCCCCCCCCCCCCCCCCTCCCCTCCCCCCCCCCCCCCCTGGGCTTCCTATTCCCATTGCTGTCTCTGGAAGTGGTCACACCAGCAAAAAAAGAAATCAACTCGTTCGACGATGTTCATCCATCCATACGCAAGAAGAACCGCCTCACAAGCGGTTTCTTGTGTATATAGGATGCAGTCAGCTCGCCCTTCATGCGACTCGCCCTGACACCTCACGTTTCGCTTCGCAAGAAATCTTCGTCCAAGCAATGCCTGCCTGGTCGGTGAAAACCCGACGTGGTGTAAGTCCGTTGACTTAAGAAGTCGTATCGGCTCCGTCCCGGCATTGTTTATAGGGATGCCGAGGATCTATGGCCATACGACTACGGCCATGCATGACATGAGTACCACCCGCCCCCCCCCCCTTCTCCTGGTGCAAGCAATGCCTACCAAGTCAGTGAAAACTTGGCATGCTCCGTCCCGGCATTGTAGGGGTGCGAGGGTCTATGGCCATACGACTATAGCCATATATGACATGCGGCTAACGAGTACACTCCTCCCCCCCTCCGCCCCGTGCTCCGTCCCGGCACTGTAGGGATGCGAGGGTCTATGGTCGTACGATTACAGCCATGCATGACATGCGGCTAATGAGTACACTCGTCCCCCCTCGGTCCCAGCATTGTATACTAAGGATGAGAGGGTCTCTGGCCGTGCGACTACACCCATGGATGGCATGCGGCTAATGAGTACCCCCCCCGCCCCCATTGTAGGGATGCGAGGGTCTATGGTCATACGACTACGGCCATGCATGAATATGAAGTACCCCCGCCCCCCTC
>MEHQ01000463.1:830401-845534 GCA_008828725.1 Saccharina japonica | reverse complement strand
GGGGGGGGGGTTCTCACATTAGCACCGCCTTAACGTTAGGTCCCGTAACGGCCGCCAAAACGCCTCCTGTAAAGGCATACACCATATACGCCGCGTACAGCCCGCCGGTGTACCGAATGAGCATCAGGGAAGGAATGGTCCCGGCGATGGTGGTCACCTGCACAACGAAAATGCGGGATACAGACATGTACATACAAGTAGCCGCGGTATTGTTATATATAAACGTACGTACGGAATCCGACGCAAGTCGACGAGGGAAGAAAGTGCTGAAACCTTCTCGCGATAAAAATGCAAGGCAAGAACCGTAGTGGGGGAGGAGGGAGAAGAGCCTACTTTGTGACCCCGGATCTGATTTACGACCAGGAAGGAGAGAGAAAGGAAGGGCGAAGATAATAAATGGGATGGACAAAAAAAATTACTCGTAGCGCTTTTCTTTGACGCGTTGACGTGACGCACACGATATTATTGTTTGAGCGTCGAGGAAGGAACGGTGGTCACCTGCAACGAACGGTGGTCGACCTGCAGAAAACTGCAGCTGCCGCGGTATTTATTCACGGACGATACTTGGTAAGTGCGTTGTTTTTTGTTTAAGCGTTTTTATTCGTTAGCGTTGATGCGAGGCACTTTTTTATGCACCCAGATACGGGTCAGGAGGTCTTCAACAACTCACGGGCCGGGCCGGTTCGGCTCGAATCGGTTCGGGTCGGGTCAGGAGGCATTCAAAGTTTCACGGGCCGGGTCGGGTCGGGTCGGGTCAGGAGGCATTTAAAGTATCACGGGCCGGGTCGAGTCGGGTCGGGAGGCATTCAAAGTCTCACGGGCCGGGTCGGGTCGGGTCGGGTCGGGTCGGGTCGGGTCGGGTCAGGAGGCATCCAAAATCTCACGGGCCGGGTCGAGTCGAGTCGGGTCGGGTTAGGTGACCCCACCCGACCCCACCCGCGAGTTTTGACCCCGACCCGCCAACAGCCCTACAAAAAAAAAAAAACAAGGAACCAAAACAAAATCAGTGAAAAAAAGACCAAGTACGCATATACCACAGAGTTGGTCCCTCGACACAATTCGACGAGAGTTGACGAGGGAAGAAAGTGCTCAAATCTTCTCGCGATGAAAATGGAAGGCGCGAACCGTAGTGGGGAGGGAGGAGGGAGAAGAACCTACGGTACGTAGTTTTTTCTTGAATATACTACCAAATCTTTGCATGTACGTCCTAGTCGCTGTATTGGGCCGTTTTGAGTGAAACCACGCTTGTTCGAAAGCACATGTCCTCGAGCTTCTGTGGTGCTACAGTGTATGTGTGCACGCGCTGTAGTTGCGCCGTAATCGTATGATACTTGTACAATACCAATATTTTTTCGACATTCAAATTTTTTCAAAAATCGACAAAAAAAAAATACTACAAACAACCACCCTCCGTAGTACATCGGATCTGAGTTACGACTAAAGAGGGAGAGATAAGAGAAGGGCGAAGAAAATAAATACTGGTACGATGGAAAAAAAAAAAAAAAAAGTGCCGGTATGCAGGTATGCGCCAGTCAACAATACCGGCAGGATAGCGGAAACCGGCACTACCAGTAGTTACTCCGCACAACTGCCACACTTTTTTTTTTTCTTTTGTCCATCCCATGTATTATCTTCGCACTTCCGTCTTTCTCCCTCCCTAGTCGTAACTCAGATCCGGGGTCACAAAGTAGGCTCCTCTCCCTCCTCCCCCACTACGGTTCTTGCCTTGCATTTTTATCGCGAGAAGATTTCAGCACATCGTTCCCTCGTCAACTCTCGTCGAATTTTGCTTACCCACGCTATAATATGCGCTCTCGACAGACGGTGTCGTTTGAGAATAAAAACCTCCATGGGGAGAATCGAACCCTCGACATCCGGCCCTACAGGCTTCGTGGCTACCAGTTAGACCACCGGGGCGACACTGGTAATATATAATCCCATCTGTGGTTCCAAGCGATTTCGTCACAGGCACTCATATATACCACTCTGTCCAGAGATGTAAGCACTATTTGTACATTTAAAAGAAAATTAAAAGGGTGCTAAAATTTCTGGGCAGAGTGGTAGCGGACAGCCGGCACTACTCAAACCGGCACCTTCAGAGGGACCACTACCGTATATGACACTGTATATCACACCCCCTGGGGTGAATTTCAAAGCAATTTATACTACTGCTACCGTATATGACAAGTGTATTTATCACACCCCCTGGGGTGAATTTCAAAGCCAATTTTCCCCATAACCAGGGGGGGCACAGACAACGAAAAAGGCGGCTTTCGGAGCATCTCGTCGAGACCTTTCCCTAGACGGGTCGCTCGGGGTTAGCCGCTCGACCGGTCGTCGAGCAAATCAGCATTGAAATTCGTCCGAGGGGGTGTGGGATACAGTGTCATCTGCGGTACTGCTGTATTGTAGTAGGGGCACACGGAGCAAGCAACCTACCCCCATGAGCAGCGGCTGCAGTGAGGCGTGTCGGTTGTACAACTTCTGGCCGACCCTCGCCCCGCCCAGCTGTCCCAACACCGATCCCACCCCGTACACGAAGCCAACCATGGTGCCCCTCTCCACTGTCATGCCCCTCTGCTTGTGCAAGAAGTCGGTCAGGTAAACCGAGAGCACCTGTTTTTTTGTTTTTTTGCACAAAAACAAAAAGAGAAGAAGAAGAAGATCGGACGGACGGGATATATCGAGCAAGGCACGCAGATAAAACAAGCAGACAAAGCAAGCCAAATCGAATGAACGAACACAGCAACGAAACAAACTTGCCCAATCAACCAGCCAACCAACCTCGAATGAACGAACACAGCAACGAAACAAACTTGCCCAATCAACCAGCCAACCAACCGAGTATTATAGCCGAACCAATCCAACCAATCAAACCAAACATATAACGACCAAACGAACAGACTTGCCCAACCAACCAATCCGTCAACCAACCAAATCATCCATATGACAAAACGAACAAACAATTTTTAACCAGCCAGCCCGCCAACTTATTGTAGCCAGACCGATCAACACACACCGAACCAACAAACAAGAAAAAATACTCAAGGATCAGCCAACTACTACAGCCAAACCAATCAAACAACCAAGCCAAAACACATAACGAGCAAGCGAACAAGCAAACAAACAAACAAAACAAACAAACAAACAGACAAATGAACAAACAAACAAACAAACAAACAAACAAACAAACAAAACAAACAAACAAAACAAACAAAACAAACAGACAGACAAACAAACAAACAAACGAACAAACAAACAAACAAACAAACAAACAAACAAAACAAACAAAACAAACAAACAGACAAATAAACAAACAAACAAACAAACGAACAAACTCACCCAAACAAACAAACAAAACAAACAAACTTACCCAAACAAACAACTAAACGAAACAAACAAACAACCAAAACAAAACGAAACAAACAAAACAAAAAAACAAACAAACAAACAAACAAACGAACAAACTCACCCAAACAAACAAACAAAACAAAAAAAACTTACCCAAACAAACAACCAAATGAAACGTGTATCGAACGGACCGTCCAAACAAGCCAAGCCGGCCAGCCAACCAATCAACTGTCAGCGCCAAACCGATCGACCAACCGAATCAAATCAAACATATAACGATCAAACGAATACATAAACAAACAATTTTACCCAACCAATCAAACAAGCCACTCAATCAACGACATCAAACATATACTTGGTGTACCATAGGAGTATGGTTGGTTGGGGTGGGGTTGGGTTGAGTTGGTTACAACGCCGAATTATCTCTAGAACAAAACTGCATATTATTATCGTATCGGTTCCCGACCCCTAATAGTGTTTTCCTTTTACCCAACCAATCAAACAAGCCAACCAATCAACGAAACCAAACATATACCTGGTGTACTATAAGAGCATGGTTGGGTGGGGTGGTTGGTTTGGGTTTGGTTTGGTTTGGATTGGTTGGGTTGGGTTGGGTTGGATCGGGTCGGGTCGGGTCGGGTCGGGTCGGGTCGGGTCGGGTNGAAATCTGACGAGTCGCGTCGGGTCCTTTTCGCATCTGCCCCACACGGATCGATCAGGTTGCACAAAGAGCGGCGGATCGCGCCAGCCGCAGGCCAGACCCTGAAGGAGGGCGGCAGGATGGCGGTGATAGAGTCGATAGGGTTGATAGGGATGCAAACCCGTACGGAGAGGGTGAGGAGCATCGCTGGCGCGGATCAACAGCTGAACAGGTGGGAGCTGGTTTGGCTTTGCTGGGGGTTAGGGATAGGGTTCGGCTTGGCTTGGCTAGGGTTGGGTTGGGTTGGGTTGGGTTGGGTTGGGTACCCAGTTAGGTTGAGCGCTCACCGACCAGGGGATGCATCCCGGCACCCCTTGAATCAAGATCAATACCACCGTGGGACTGCCGGCGAGCAGCCGCAGGCCTCGGCAGCTTGGTCGCTCCGTGTACTCGCCTCCGGCTTCGAAGTGATCCTGCAGCCCTTTCTCCAACCTGCGCCGAAACAACATTCCACGCATCGTACCGATCATACAGATATTATACAGATGCTACAGATCATCTGCCGAAACAACATCCCACACATCGTACCGATCATACAGATATTCTACTTATCATACAGATCATCCATCGAAACAACACCCCACACATCGTACTGATCATACAGATATTATACAGACCATACAGATCATCTGCCGGAACAACCCACACATCGTACCGATCATATATATAATCTACAGGTCATACATATCATCTGCCGAAACAACATCCCACACATCGTACCGATCATACAGATAATCTACACATCATAGATACAGGTAATCTACGGATCATACAGATAGTCCGCCGAAACAATATTCAACACATCGTACAGATCATACAGATCATTAATTGATTCCAACTGCATGACCTACATGTAGCTAGATTCCTGATCTGTAATATATAGAGCTGTGGCTCGGCAGGATTTCATGACTCATAGTCAGCTAACTAACAACTAGTCAGCCAACTAATAACTAGTCGGCGATGTACAGTCAGCCAACTAGTAGTTGGCAACTTATAGTAAGCCAACTAGTAACTAGTCGGCGACATATACTCGTAGTCAGCCAAGTTTAACTAGTTGGCAACTTATAGTCAGCCAACTAACAACTAGTCGGCAACTCATAGTCAGCCAACTAATAACTAGTCGGGGACTTATAGCCAGCCAGCTGAATCACTAGACGGCGACTTATAATAAGCCAACAAACAGCCCTAGCTATTACGAGTAGCCCCTTATAGTTACCTGCCCCTGGGTGGGTCTCGGGTGGCGATGAGCACGAACACGGTGAGTAGGAGGCAGGGCAGGGACACCAGCAGAAACGGTAGCCGCCACCCCAGGCGGGTGCCGTGCCCTGTGAACCCTGCCACCAACTGCCGGCGAGAGAGTGGGACGGCGGCGAAAGCAATAAGGCGGTGTTGGTGGTGGTGGTGGTGGTGGTGTTAGTGGTGGTGGTGGTGTTGGTGTTGGTGTTGGTGGTGGTGTTGGTGTTGGTGTTGGTGGTGGTGGTGGTGGTGGTGTTGCTGTTGCCGGTGAGTGGTGGCTGGTGGTGGTGGTGTGGTTGGTATTGTTGGCGGTGGTGGGTGGCGGTGTTGGTGGGTGGCGGTGTGGGTGGGTGGTGTTGGTGGTGGTGGTGGTCTACTGCGGTCGGTATCGGTGGCGAGTGGAAGTGATGGTGGTGGGTGGTGGTGGTGGTTGGTGTTGGTGTTGTTGTTGGTGGTAGTGGTGCTGGTGGTGTGGGCGGTGGTGTTGGTGTTGGTGAGTGGTTGGTGATAGGTGGTGGTGTACTGTAGTTGGTCTTGGTGATAAGTGGAAGCGGTAGTGTAGTTGGCGTTGGTGGGTGGTGGTGTTGGTGATAAGTGGAAGATGTGGGGTAGTTGGTATCGGTGGGTGGTGGTGTTGGTGGTGGTAGCGGTGGCGTTGTTGAAGGTGGTAGTGGTAGTGGTGAGTGCGAGATGGAGAGGGCGGGGCATGTACTCAGCACTCATTCATGTATGGCCGTAGTCGTATGACCATAGACCCTCGCATCCCTAGAATGCCAGGACAGAACACGTCGGCTTTCCACCGACCAGACAAACATGTGCGCGAAGCAAGAGCTGTATCACATAGATCTCACCCGGAAAAAAAGATCTAGATCATGCAAATCATATCTATATGTATGTCAGGGATTTATCTTGCCCGAAGAATCTAGATCATGAGCTGATGGGGATCTGGTACGATCTGTCTGATCTGTGCGATGCGTGACACATTTCGTCGCGCCACGACTAAAACAACAATCGTATATACATCTCATAAGTATAAGATTACGAGTAAAACGTCGGAAAACAAATTAAAAAAAAATCGAAACAAAAAAAAACAAAAACAAAAAAATAATATGTACGAAGTACCAGGTATATACGAGTACGTGGCTTGGCAGGGAGTGAGTGGAGTCATACCTGGCCCATCCCCTGTCCGCAACCGATCGCTATCCCTATCGCACCAGACGCCTCTGTCCGTCTGGAACTCCCCACGAGGTCGGCCATGATCGAGAACACAAGAGGCATGCCTCCTCCAATGGCAATCCCAGTCAAAGCCCGCGTCCAGTACAGCTGTGCAGTGGAGGGGCGGGGCCGGGGCGGGGCGCGGGGGGGGGGGGGTAATTCATTTCGATGCATGGCCGTAGTCATATGCCATAGCGGGGGGGGGGGGGGGGTGAGGTCGGCCAAGCGGGACGCGCGTGAGTGTGTACATAGTGTAACGCCTGAAACACATTAAAACCCCTTTGAGACTTTTGAGGGGAAATTTGACGATACAAAAAGTGGCGGTCACAGCTACGGGGGACCATAGTAAACAGGAACCTACGGTATACACCAAAACCAAATACATTTCCCCATTTTTACTACAAACAATAGACGCATGCTACGATAGAGGTGCACCACGTTTTTTTCTGAGCTCCTCACTTCAGGAGCGTTTTTACCTCACCGAAAAAATGATTTTGAAAGAAAATAAAGTGCTGCCGGATGCGAAATCTCATGACCGAAGTATACTCTGAAACATTATTCGTCACAAAAATGATGAAAGTCCGACGGATTTGGGTTAAGGAGCCCGATCGTTCAGAAAACGATTCAGCCAAAACCTGCTACCTCTACCGTAGCACGCGTCAATAGTTGGTCCCCTAGTTACTACGGTAGTACAATATCGACATATCCACCATTATCACTGCTGCTTGCTGCCAGCACCTGGGAATAGGTCGTTGCGAAGACCGTCGCGAGGGCACCCATCTCCCCGAAGAGGATGATCGCTACGAACAGCCTGCGCCTGTCAACGAAATCCGCGAGCCAGCCCACGAAGAGCGACGCAGGAGCGCCGAAACCGAAGAAGGCGATAGCGATGTCGCCCCCCAACTTCCGGTCCTTCTCCTGCGGAGTGTTTTGTGACGGTTACGAGTTGTAAACGTAACGGTTCATGTTGTAAACGTAACGGTTCGTGTTGTAAACGTAACGGTTCGTGTTGTAAACGTAACGGTTCGGGTTGTAACGGTTCGGGTTGTTGCGTCGGTTCGTGTTGTCACGGTTTGTGCGTGGCGTGATGATTCGTGTAGTAAACGTAACGGTTCGGGTTGTAACGGTTCGTGTTGTAACGGTTCGTGTTGTAGCGGTTCGTGTTGTAACGGGTCGTGTTGTAACGGTTCGTGTTGTAACGGTTCGTCTTCTGACGGTTCGTGCTGTGACGTTGTGACTCTGAGGTCCCAAAAGTATGATACTACTAGAGTACCTCATGTACGAGCCGCAACTGACAAATCAAGCTGGTCGTACTCACAGCTGACGTATTCGTAACCATTTCATTAAAACTGCTGTGCAAAAAGTGAAGACCAGGCAAAAAAAATGCAGACTACTGCCGTAACTACAGGAGGGGCCGCCGTGAAACACTCAGGATAATATCCTCTCCGATACGAATTTCCGAAAACGGTTTTCCACATGATAACAAGGCGGGCACGGGCACGGGCGCACACACACAACCAGAATGACGGCTTCGGAAATAACTCGTCGAGAGCTTTCCTAGAGGCTAACGCATCGCTTTGTAGCTTGGCGTTCGTCTCTCCCCGTTGTCGAAGCCATCAGCTTGGTGTATCGTCTGGAGGGGGGGGGGGTATACTCGATATTCATGCATGGTCGTAGTCGTATGACCATAGACCCTTGCATCCCTATAACGCCGGGACGGGGCATGTCGCGCGTATTAACCGACCAGACAGACACTGTGTGCACCACAAGCGCGAAGCGCCGTGAGGTGTTCGGCGAGTCGCATGAAGGGTGAGTTGCATCCTACTAAGAACCGCTTGTGAGGCGGACTTGCCTATGGGTGACAGCTTCAACATCGTCTGGAGGGAGAGTTTTTTTAGTTTCGACGGCGCTTTTTTTAGGGACTCCCTACGAATAAAATTGCTGCCAGGTGGAATTACTGTACGCACGATCGTGGGGGGCAGGTAAACGCACCCCATGAGATCTCCGTAAACAAAAAAAGAAAAACATCCACCACGAAAATATACAAAACCCCGCATCAGAGTCCGCGGACCACCGGCACAGCGGACCACAAGCGCAACACAGGTAGCAGAACAGACGCCGGGTCGCCCTCGCGCACACAGAACAGTGTCACACGGCTGCAGGGCAGCGCCACGCTTGCTGCGCGTCGCTGCTGCTGCGCGACAACGGAGACCGCCCGAACTACTGTACGTTTTCTTGTCTCACGTCCTGTGTTTTGTATGCCTGCTGGTGTTGTTTCTTCAGCATGTATGATAAGATGTATGCGTCGAGACCACAACCACCGCCGTCGAGGCTGTGCGCACCCAGTCAGTGTCTCGGGATGGGAAGAACACACTATGACGGGGGAGCATAGTAAGGGTCGTTCTTATCGAGCAACTTTTTTCCAAAATTTCCAAAATAATTTTTTCGCGCAATTTTTAATTTTTAGGACTTCCATATTTTCAAAAAATAATTTCCAAATTTTGGAATGCGAAGCCTTCCAAATATTTTGCCCTCTGTAAAAATTTCCAAATTTCCAAATAAATCCTGTTTTTTTCTTGATTTTCCTGGGTTTTTTTTTTTTTTTTTTTAATTTATTTGGAAACTTTGGAAAAAAAGTTGCTCGATAAGAACGACCCTAAATAGCTAAATAGGATCTACGGTACTCCCAAAAATACTATATATTCACCTATTTTTACTCACACTATTTTGTCCTATTTACGTATGCCCCCCCCCCCCGCAATCGGGCATGTACCTGCTGCTGCTGCTGCTGCTACTGTGCTGGTCTCTCATGTGCTTGGGTGTTTGTGCGATACCTGGTACCTTCTACGGAACACCTCTACGATGTACAACTCTGTCCCGAAATATAAGCATCTTTTGTACATGAATATTCAATCAAAACGGTGCTTATATTTCGGGACAGAGTGGTACCTCCGAACAAAATTGATTAATACACTCGGTTGGGTCCCTCGTTTTGAGTCCCTACTGTAGCTTGCTGTACGAGTACTGCACGAGTACTCGTACAGCGGAGGGCGGGGGTGTTTTTGGAGGTGTAGCGGGGGCCGAGAACGGTACATGCAGCTGTTCGCCCCAAGCGCGGGACGGCTATGAGGGGTGACCGCTCACCGGCTGGCGGAGTGGCGGGAACGGAAGTTCAGGGGTGGCCAGTGGGGCGGGGTGTGGTCGGCGTACGAGTATATACTCATCATGTACTTCAGAGTTGTTGCATCCACTGCTTGTCGTATCATATGTACCCACGTTTGTTACATGTTTTTATTGTTGCTTTTGTTTGTCGTTTTTCATCAAACACTCAACGCACACAGGTTGGCGACAGTTACATATACCCTGCTGCGCGAGTTCCTAGCGACACGTACACCTACGTACACCACCAGGTATATATGATGCCGTTCTTAGTTATGTTTTTTTGCTTTCTACTGCTGTACGTGGGTTAGATTTTTTTTTTTTTAAAGTCCGTTTTCTCATGAGAGGGCAGATACTATTAATACACTCTGTCCCAAAATATGAGCACCGTTTGTATTACATATGGCATATTCTAAATCCCCTCCAGGGTAGGGTTTATCAATATACAAACGTCCTGTATATCTCTACTGTAGGCGCGAGCTGGGTACTCCACATTGTGGAGGAAGATTTTTCTGAAAATATTCCTTGGCTCTATATATACGCGTACTGCGACTATAAATAGCTTTTTAAAAAAAGGAGGAGGTGTAATATAAGCTCCGCGGTCTATGGTGCCCAGCTCCGTAAATATGTAAATATGGTGCTCGGTTCGATCGGTTCCGTGTAATATAGCTCCGCAGTCTATGGTGCCCAGCTCCGTTAACCCATTTAGGACTGCAGTCCCGATATGGGGACAAAACACTTGCAATTAGAGGGAAATATATGGCTAGGTGCACTGGAGTACTAAAAGGGTTAATATGGTGCTCGGTTCGATCGGTCCGATTCCAGGGTAGCTGTGACGACTTTTTTTTTCAAACGGCGATTTTTGACCGTTCGACGAATTTTGAGCGTTTACGGTTCGCGCTTCGCGCTCACGGCCTCCGGCGGCTCCTGCGGAGGGCTAACCATATGTCTGCACCTTGTGGGTGGGAGCAGGGTGCCAAATGGGATAATATCCGGGTGGGATCACGTTTGGGTGGGATCAGGAGAGCAAACAAAGGCCTGTTTTGTTTTCCCGCCTGTTTTTTTTATCCCGCCTTTTTTATGGGGAATATTCCCAGAACGTTCTCCCTCTACAATGTGGAAGACTCTACTGTACGTACAACAGTACAGGACACCTAATAAAGAAACGAGGACTTCGTATTAACAAATCGTCCGGTAACATTTCGGATCAATGTACGGGCGTAGAACCCCTATAACCCTAACCCTAACCCTGACCCCGACCACACTAATATTGATAGTGACCTGGAAAATTCCCAGAAATTTCCTGCCGGACGAAATGCTAATACTATAGAAAGAAATAGGAAACCTGGATCAGCCTAGGCGCTCGCCGCCAAGGAAATTGATAAGAAATCTAAATACAACCCTTCTCGCTCCTTCGCTCGCTTGAGTAGATACGAGTACAATCCGTTAGCAATAGTCTTTAAAGGAAGATTAAGATTTTGTCTGTACAATTGGTTACGTGTGGTCTGCATTTCGTTATCGTGGTCCGCGATCGGAATGTTCTGGGAATTTTCTCGCTAGTTGATTTTGTCTTGGAAAGTTGGGTAGGTGTGGTCTGAAGTGCGGAAGGAAATGTGGTCCGCGATCGGAATGTTCTGGGAATTTTCTCGCTAGTTGCAAAAGCGGCGCGCAGCCGCGTTGCTCGCCGGTTTCTGGTCCGTTTTGGGTCCGGTTTGGGGTCAGCTTTAGGGTTAGAGTTACGGAGGTTAGGTTGGGCCTACGCCCGAACCTTGATCCCACTACGAGGAGGTGCTCCCTAGGATAGCGAGCAAAGCAATGCAATACGTGAACCGCCCACCCCTGTAAAGATCCTTGCTACATACGAAGCGGGTTGTAACAATCGGATTCAGAACTCCAAAAAAACGCCCTACACTAATTCCAAGTCTTTTGTCCCCAAATTCGTGGGACCAGTTCTTAAGGGGTTAAGAGCTCTTTCAGAAAAAGGATAACGGTAATGGTGTCAGGATGTTAGCGTTGACATCTTGATTCAGGTTGCATACGTGCGAGAGGGCCGATACAGCCTGTACACTCGTGTATATGTATGATACGCAAAAGAGCGACCTATAAAACATCTCGTACAGATCATGATCTATCTGGTCTGCGATATATCATGATCTACTGCTGTAGTTCTTCACTTTGCTCTGTGAAAGGTCGTGCAGGACCTGCATAATGTGAACTGCTGCTGTACGTAGATAGATCGTACAGATCATACGTCTTCCACATGTCAACATGAGCTACGAGATCAGGTCGTATATCTGCCTTGAAATAACTGGATCATGAAATGGGAATCGACGATCTGTTGATGATCTGTCCGAGGTGGGGATTATACCTCTGGTACGTGTGATATTGCACCACTCTGCCCCGAAAAATAAGCACCGTTTTTATTTAATACAAGTGTAAAAAAGTTGCTTATATTTCGGGACATAGTGATACGTATGATACCTGGTACGTATAATACGTGTACGTACGTACGTACGTACCTCATCCGTGAAGCCGAACTCAGCGGCGATGGCGGACAGGTTGGGCGACATGAGACACTGGTCGGAGAACAGCAGCACCACAACCGTGGTGAACAGAACCAGCGTGAAGTTTTTCGAGCTGCGTTCAGTCCACAACAGAGACACACAGCAGCAACAGCAGCAGCAGCAGCACGGGCAGCGAACAGCGAGCACGCCATCAGCACAGCAGCAGAAGCACATAGTCGTAGGAGCAGAGGCACCTCAGGAGCAGAGAGAGAGCCGGACACAAAACACAAAACACCCATGCTTTGATGAGCAAGTTGAACAATCACGGGATTTTTTCGATGCAAGCATACGGCGGTTGTTCAGGGAGCACGCCAAGCACGACGCTCGGTGCCGGGGCACAAATACAACGACTACTTCTCCGGCTCGGACAAACGTCGGCCGCTGGGTACGCCTGAGCGCACGACGAGCGGAAAGACCGCGTTGATTGCTTCGATCGTGTCAGCTTTTGCTTGCTGCGCCCCTCCTACTTCATGCCTTACCTGCGCAGCCTCTCCAAGAACAAAATTGGTCCATCCGACGACGACGCGGCCGGCAAGCCCGGCTGCTGGTGCTGCTTTTCGCAGTCCTCGCTCGCCAGAGGAGCGAACGAGCCTGCAGCGGAGGCCCTGACGTGGGTGGAACCCAGTGAGCGGCTCATCGTGCCGCGAACTGCGCAGTGGGGACCGAGAACTCCTGATGTCAAAACTTGTAGCGTTTGGGGTCAAAAAAGGGAAGGTTTTGACAAGATATAATTTATTCCGCCGTATAGGGGGTAGGGGATGATGTCAAAATCTCCGAAATGCCCCGTTTGAATCTTGAATCTCGAGGTTGAGCGTAGAACGCACCGTAGACTGTGGATCTTTGATCGTAGATCTGTCGCCAACAGTCACGACAAGTCCTTCCTTTCTTGCAAAATTCAAACTCAAATTATGTGCCAGACGAGGCCCTCGGTGGTGATGGAGGGCATGCATGCTGTCGCAAGTACCCAAACAACAGAGATAGAGACGCCGCCACCAGGCTGCTGCCACTGCTGCCAACTCCACTCTGTTTTCTTTGCTGTTGTTGCTCGTGCTTCCGAGCCAGAGACAGGCCGCCCTCATCATACCACGTCCGGGAAAATCAAACGCTGGCGAAGTCAATCAAGCCGCGTAAAATCAAGCAGGCATCTCTCGCGCCGCGGCACCCCGTATCCTCTTGGTCGTGGATTGAAGTGCGACGAGCAGTGGGAGTCAGCGTGTATCGTATCGTAACTTAAAGGCCGGCCCGGTCTCAAGCCCTGTCTTCGTTTGTGTGTGCCACAACACCAGTCGTCACCATCCACCAGATCCGGCCGGTTCCTCCGCAAGGAAGCTAGCTACGATAGTTCTACTGCTGTGCTCCCCCTCCTCCTGCTGCTGCTGTGCTTCGCGACCGAGGACTTGGGTGAGTGGGATTTTGCTGCTGCGGCTTTAGTGTACGCGTGCTATATACTCTCGAGCGTGGATGCCGATCACGCGTGGCGCGCCCGGGTGCAGCAGTATCCCGGCGGCTGCTTTGTTGCTGTTGTATGATGCCTTTTTGTTTTTCGTGCGCCCTACGTATTTTCCACCCCTTTGTATTGTGCGTAAGATATTACACCAGAGCTGTGGTACCCCCAGGTACATGATTTTAGACTGTCAAGGCTCCCTTCGTAATATCGTCCCGCTCGCTCAATGAATCCCTGTCGCCTAGGGGGGGGGGTCTCACCAACCCGTCTATCTATTTCGCGAGGCTCATCGTACACCCCTGTATATAGCACGCGCGATCGAAGCACTTGCACCCCCTCGCATCGCAACACGTACATCACGCCACACGCTGCTGTTCGTAGCTTTCGCGAAGAAAGAAGCGTCGACGAATTTCTCGAAATGAAATATCATGTTTGTTGAGAGAGAGGTGTCTTTTTAATGGTTTTACAGACAAGATACATACTTCGCTCCTACCACCCCGGCCGGAACCGCAACGACCGTTTGGTATTCATTCTACTATTGGAATGATCCTTATATTTTCGTCCAGATTGGCATTTTATGTAGCCATTGGAAACATATTTGTGGCTGGGGTGTCGACTGTGTCACAACTGAACCGCGATGATCCCAAAGATCATCTCATCTCTCTGAAGACCCAAGATCGACTCGAGCGCTGCCTGCCGCAATTACATTATTATTAGCCTCAATCCACACCACGCACACTGACTGGTTGGCGCACGGCAGCAGCAGCAGCACGTGTAGATAGCATAATAAGTGATTGAACCTTTGAGCGCGGTGGATCCTCTCAACAGGTGCCCAAATACGTAGACCACGCGTGATGGCAGGCGCCTTGCCTGTGACCCCAACCTTTCTCGCCTACGTCGTAGTCAGCTTGACTCTTCAAGCTCCCGCACGATTGACGAGAGAGAGAGCCTACTCGTGTATACCTCCCATCTCCCACGGACACGCCATGAACCTCCAGATTTCACCTGTTGCCCTTCTCGAGGCAACACTTAGCGCCTCACCTCTATAATTCGCGAAAGGCGCCACCAGTTATTTATGTAAGTAGACCGGCCGACGGTAATCCACTCCTGCTGAAGGGATACAATTACAAGTAAAACAAACACAACTAAAACAGCACGCGTGCAAAACCTTTTCTGTACGTCACATAATACGTACAAGTTGGCGTATCCATTCATACACCGCCGTTCATACAAGATGGTATCATAATCATATGTACTCGTGTATACGTACTCGTAGGGCGCTTCGGTCGCCACTTCCGATCTTCTGCTGTAATCTTATCTGGTTTGATCCGTCACCCGTGGTCTTTTAGCATGGCAAACCACGATCCCACACTACTGCTTGTAGCACGTACAATCATTTATCATTTCTCATTTCTACCAGGGGCGCCCGGGGATTCGGATAGCATACACCTAACTACCCCCCCC
>MEHQ01000463.1:802074-823255 GCA_008828725.1 Saccharina japonica | reverse complement strand
TTTTTGTGTTGGGTGGGGGGGGGGGGGGGGGGGGGGGGGGGGGGGGGGGGGGGGGTGATTGGACATCTGATAGGGCATGACGATGACGATGGCGTGCGGGGGGGAGGGGAAGGGGGAGGGGTGGGGATAGGAAGTGATTAGACGTCTGATAAGGCATGACGATAGTGCGGCGGGGCGGGGTTGGGTGGGGCCTGGGGGAGAGGGGCATGAAGTAATTCACAAATCGAACAGATCAGACAGATCGTCAGTTCATGATCTACAGATCTTTCGAGAGCAGATAAATATTGCTGATTTTAAGATTTCTGCAAGATCTATGATAGTAGACAATGCTTTTTTTTTCCGGGATGAGATCTATATCGTATATGTATGACGCTGGCTCTTCGCGCGCATGTTTCGTCAGTGGTAGGGGGGAGATCCGTACGTAATGGGGTATTATGTTGTAAAGCTCTTCTTATGCAGCATCCCATCACAATAGCGCCTCATATATATACCAGCAAGGATCTGGAGGTGATCTAGATCGCGATCTGTTTCGGTTGTGAGCAGTGATTGGACATATCCTAAGGCATAACAACGGCCACGCGTCACGGAGTTGGGGGGGGGGGGGGAGGAAGTGGTTGGATGTCTGATAAGGTATGACCATCCCATTGGGTGCGATGACACACGGAAGGGGCAAGGCGAGGAGATTGACCGAACATCTCATAGAGCATGGCTACGATAACGCGGGGGGGGGCGAGGGGGGGAGTGCTTGGGTATCTGATAGGGTATGACCATGACGCGAGGCGCGCGGGGGGGTGTACTTCATGTTCATGCGTGGCTGTAGTCGTATGACCATAGACCCTCGCATCCCTACAATGCTGGGANTATTGTTTTTTTTTTTTTTTTTTTGCGTGCGTGCGGAGAAGTCGAGCCGAAATTTTAGTGTGTGTGTGTGTGTCTGTTTGTGTCTGTCTTTTTTTGTTTGGTGCTTCGTGCAGAAGCCGAGCCGATTTTATTTTTTAATAACTCCCCGTGTCTTAAGCGTCGCGTGATGTACTATTAGTATGAACATGGTGGGGGGGGGGGGGGGGGGGGGGTAGGAGGCAGTGATTTGACATCTGATAAGGCATGGTGAGAACGCGCGGAGTAGGGAGGGGAGGGGGGAGGAGGAAGTGCTTCACCCGCCGGACGTATCAGATAATCATCCAGGTCCTGTCTAGATCATGATCTATAGAATGGTCTAACTATCTAGGGGCAGACAGATTCCCGATTTGCATGACCTACGATATCTATAGAACGATCTACAGTAGATAATGATTTAGCTCTTTGGGGGCAGACAGATCCCCGATTTTGCATGATCTACAAGATTTATAGACCATGCTTATAGGGTGGGATCCGCAGATAGATCTGTCCGGTGTGATGTATGGTGATGATGCGTGCGTTGCGTTACGGGGGGGGGGGGGGGGGGGGTGGGGCGCCGTTGGATGAACTGAAAGAAGCGATTGACATCTAATATGGTATGACGATGACGGGGGAAAGAAGGGGGGGGGGGGGCGTACTCATTTTTGCTTGGGGCCTTAGGCTTTTTCCGGGGGCGGGGGGGGGGGGGGGTGGGGTTCATGTGGCGGGGGGGTGTACTGCATGTCATGCATGGCCGTAGTGAGAAGGGGCGGGGGGGGGTAGGGGGTGTCGGTTCGTAGTTTTGCGGCAGTTTGGCTCTGCGTAAGAGTACAACGAACGACCAGGCAGGGCGGTTGGCTAATATAGTAGGAAACAATAAATCGTAAAATAATTGCGCAGGTGTGGTCACTAACCAAAAACGCCTGTCTGTACGTAGAGAGGGACGGACGGCTACAGTAAAGTGAATCAATATGACATAAAAAATGCTGCGCGAGGTGTCTCGCCATGTTGACGGCATTCCTCTGACCAATGAGCGCTGCTTATGTATACCTTGGCCAATGAGCGACGTCTGTTTATACCTGGCCAATGAGCGCTGCCTACTTATGCCTTCGCCAACGAGCCGCTGCGTATGTGTGCCTTGACCAATGAGCGTTTCCTATTTATACCTTGGCCAATGAGCGCTGCCTATTTATACCTTGGCCAATGGGCGCAGCCTGTCGATGCCTTGGCCCATGAGCGCTCCTTAATAATGTCTTGGCCAATGAGGGCTGCCTATGTACGCCTCGGCCAATGAGCGTTGCCTATTTATACCTTACGTCGCCAATGAGCGCTGCCTCTTTATACCTTGGCCAATGAGCGCTGCCTATTTATGCCTAGACCAAATGAGCGTTGCCTATTTACACCTTAGTCAATGAGCGTTGCCTATTTACACCTTAGTCAATGAGCGCTTCGTCTTTATACCTTGGCCAATTAGCGCTGGCTTTTTATGCCTTGGCCAATGAGCGTTGCCTATTTATGTCTCGGCGAGTGAGCGCCGCCATTTCTTCCTTGGTGAATGAGCGCTGCCTATTCATGCTTTGGCCAATGAGCGCTGCCTTTCATGCTTTGACCAATGAGCGCTGCCTTCTCGTACATACCGGCAAGGTATTTACTGTGGCGGGTTTTCCCCCCCTGTACCGTAAAATGGCGAGAATCACCCCGGGTATACCGTTTCCTGTCGATTGGCCAATCGGACAAGAACATAGTTTCCGAAATAAGAAATACCACTCTGTCCCGAAATAGAAGCACCTTTAAAACACTAATATTCAATCAAAATGGTGCTTATAATTCGGTACAGAGTGGTAAGAGGCCGCATGATAGATATTTTATACGTATCATACGTGCTCGTTTTTTTTTTTTCGCAAGCTGCGTGATATGTACGATACGCCCCACGCACAAAGCGCGAGCGTTTTGTTGTTGTTGTTGCTCGTGTTCCTTGTAAAGGGTACTCAAGTACGACGAGTAATAACACAGTATTAGGAGCAGAACTGGGAATGTACCAGGTACGTTGCCACTTGAGACAAATAGAGGCGTGAGAGAGTTGAAATGGCAACAAAAAGTAAAGAGCATGCCAAAGAAGAGGTTGCCAGCCGTAGCTGATAGAGCTGTACGCGAGAACGTCTATGAAGGGCGAGCTGGAATACGGTAGGATAGCGTAGTCGAGCTATTAATAGTATGGAACGATACAGGAGGAAACCAAAGAGATATGTTGGCCATGGAGAAGTTTGTGGGGGGGTACAAGACAGAAACAAAATAAAGGATAGAAATAAGGGAAAGGCTAGCGCTAAGAAATAAGGTGGAAGGGGAGGAACACTTAAGAGATATATGCAAGTGTGGAGGACTTAAGCTTTATTTTTCCCATCCGTTGGAGGATAATAACAAAAAAAAATGCTAGGAGGGGTTAACCCATTCAGAACTGAAAAAAAATATCCCACACTAATCCCAAGTAGTTTGTCCCCCAGAACGGGGGACCAGTTCTTAAGGGGTCAAGAGAAGGGATAGGAATGAAAACGTATTGGCACGGCCCAATGGACTTCGCGAAAACGCTGAAACTACACGATTGCGTGCAAGGGACCAGGGCCTGCCAGGAAGAAGAAAGATGTGTACCAGTTGTAGCCGGGAGGAGGAGGAGGAGGAAGTAGATGCACAGATGGATGTGTAGTCCTTGTGGCAAAGCAATAGTAAGCAGAACTCACATTCGTAGTGGTGTGATACGTGCAAGGAGGAACGGGATGCGTTAGTTAGAGAAGGAAACGAGGAAAATAGACGAATGTGACATCTTCTGGAGAAGTTTGGTACACTAGAAAGCAGCGAGGACACGATCGCTATCCTAGAAGAAAAAAGATGGTGGCCACACCGGCTGGGAAACAGGTATAATATGGGATGAGATTCGCAAAAAACTTTCACGATTGGAGCAATCCCACGGTAGGGGTGCCACTTTTAGGCTCAATATGTTATGGCCGGTTGTGCTTCTCACGTGAGTAACCACCGGATACTATTATGTTTTTACTGGTATATTTGTTTTAGGACTGCCGCATTGGAAGGTTTGGTCGGATTACGCGAAGGAATGTTTCCGAAGTCATGTTTCGGGTGAGATATTGAGCTCCTCATGTGAGGAGCTCAGACAATTCCGCTGCACCCCTACCGTGGGATGACTCGATGTAATAATACACGGAAACAACGCAATGAGCGTCCCAAGTGTTGGGGGTGTCTGTATTAGGAGTGAGCAGGAACGGTGCTCCGTCTCGAAAGGGATGTGTGGTCAATGGTAAAATGACCAAGCCAAGCAACGAATGAGTACGTCCTCCCCCCCCCCGCCCCCCGCCCGTAACACTCAATCACTCGACGCTGCCATCCACATTTATTTAAGAAATTCCGCCTCACAAGCGGTTTTACGTACTAGGATGCAGCTCACCCTTCGTGCGACTCGACCAACACCTCACGTTTCGCTTCGCGCTTGTGGCCCAACCAATTTTTTGCCTGGTCGGTGAATCTCCCGAGGCGCTCTCCGTCCCAGCATTGTAGGGATGCGAGGGTCTATGGTCATACGACTACCTACGGCCATACATGACATGCGGCTTATGAGTACACCCCCCACCCCCCCGCGCGCGCGCCCCCAACACCCACTCAGCAACAGGGCGAACACCACATAAAAGGCGGTACCTTTGAAACACCTTCACACCTTCGGCGAGCGGGGTTTCCTAAAAAAACGGGTGGCGGTGTTGACGCATCCTACGATAGAGGTATAAGGTATACCTTTTTTTGGTTGAAACGTTTTCTGAATGGGTGAGCTCCTGAACCCCCAAATCGTCTGAATTTGTCCATTCTTGTGTTGCAATCTTGTTTTTTGTATTGTATACTTAGGGCCCGTTTTAACGAAGAAAAAAAAAATCAATTTGGAAAAAAAAAAAAAATCCGCTTTTCATTGCGAACGAATTGCCGCTATCCCAGGCATTTGAGTCAGATTTCTCCGCCTGCACAAAGAAGTACGCCTAGCGTACAGATAATATAAGTAAGTTTGGGTGAGACAACACAATACCCGGCCGCTGGCTAATACTAACCTAAGAAATGCAACGAAGTTCGGGTGGGACCACCGGCCGGGGCAGGAGGCCTCATCCAAATCCAATACTTACATTGAATGATCGGCGGCAGCGCTAAAGAATACTATAGTAAAATCGTTGACCAATCAGCGGGAACCAGCCGTTGGAACAAGAGAGGTGGTTCCAGGGTTGGTTCGAGTGTATGAGATTCAATGCGATGCCTGCTCGATCACTCGGCTAAGAACGCGAAGCAGCGAGGAACAGGGTAATAGGTGCAGGAAAAATACAGACCTTCCCTCCCTCCCTACAAGCTTACAGTAGTAGTCTTTTTCTGCACGGTCATTTTCAATTCCAGGGAGAGACCCCGCGCTGAGAGCGCACTCAGCGCGGAGTTTATCCCGGGCGAGGCCCTCCGCCGGAGCAGGAGGCCTCATCCAAATCCAATACTTACATTGAATGATCGGCGGCAGCGCTAAAGAATACTATAGAAAAAAAAAATCAATTTGGAAAAAAAAAAAAAAAAAATCCGCTTTTCATTGGTCGTCACGCGCACCAGCACCAAAGATTAGGATCTTGGGGGGGGGGGGTGGTGCTGGTGCGTGTGTTGACCAATGAAAAGCGAATTTGAATTTTATTTTTCCCAAATTGAATTAATTTTATTATACGTACTCGTTAATATGGGCCCTTAGGCCATGGTATTCGTAGAACCCTTTAATTTTTCTCCAAAAACAGTTTTTCGGGTGAGGTCTTACTCCATTCAGAACTGAAAAAAAGCATCTCACACAAATTCCAAGTAGTTTGGCCCCAAAAAACCGGGGACCCGTTCTTGACCCTTTTCAGACCTGCAGTCCCGTTTTGGGGACAAACCACTCAAATTCTCTAAGTAATTTGTTGCCAAAACGGGACTGCAGTTCTAGAAGGGTTAAAGGGGTTACGAGCTCCTCAAGCGACCACCCCTCAGGAAAATACACGGTGCACCTCTAGTATACCGTAGCATGCGTCTGCTATCGACAATCATTGAACGCTCCTTGTCGCCTTGATTACGTACTGTTTCCAGCAGACGGGCCCCGCCGCGCCCACAGCCACCATAAAAATGGAAACCCACCACCAGCGTTTACGAACTCACATCTGGACGACGACTATCCTACTCGCACCGCGAGACGCGCATAAGTATCACAAGGCCCCTCGCGAGCGGTTGGCGAAGCCAGTTGCCCCAACCATTGGTGGGAAAGGACGAGCCCTGTGAATCTGTTAATTGCAGGACGGGTCTGCAAATAAAAAACGTTTTTGCAGAGTATCTGACGCTACACCGGCTTTTAGCAAAACGCTGGTCCCAACCGGATCTGAGTCCTCCAAATTGACCCTGGGCATCCATCTATTTTAACTACCACAATGTCCTGCAGTACGAATAAGTGTCGTTTAGCAATTCATACTGATAGGCAAACGTCCCCTAGATAAGGATGCAAACGTCCCTTATATAAGGCACATAATGGTACAGTACAGTACAGTACAGTACAGTACAGTACAGTACAGTACAGTACAGTACAGTACAGTACAGTACAGTACAGTACAGTACAGTACAGTACAGTACAGTACAGTACAGTACAGTACAGTACAGTACAGTACAGTACAGTACAGTACAGTACAGTACAGTACAGTACAGTACAGTACAGTACAGTACAGTACAGTACAGTACAGTACAGTACAGTACAGTACAGTACAGTACAGTACAGTACAGTACAGTACAGTACAGTACAGTACAGTACAGTACAGTACAGTACAGTACAGTACAGTACAGTACAGTACAGTACAGTACAGTGCAGTACAGTACAGTACAGTACAGTGCTTGTGCTGTACCGTAGCTGCCGGCATGAACATCCGAACCCCCCTCCACGCCGACAAAAATCCACGAAAAGTCGAGAGTTTCCATCACCAACACGGCCACAGAAAAGTTAAAAAAAAATACAGTACTCGCTATAAAAACAAACAGCATACGATATATATATATATATATATTAATATACTGAAGGGTGCGCAGAGTGGTACGTATAATGCAGACCCCGTCCTGCATTTAGCGCCCGTCGTTTGGCGAGCGGGTTTCCTGGAAAAAAAAAAACGGGTGGCGCTGGTTTATCGTGAAAATCAAAAAGCCAACGCTCCCTTACTACGTATCGTCATTTCTTTTTTAACCCCGGGCCCCGTGGACGCCGCCCTGCCGTCCTGCAACATGTACAGCAGCAGCAGCAGTGAGGTATCATGGTCGCGTCGATTGCTACGCCATACGCAGTATACGCGCAAGGTGGAAAACGCCACCGCACGATATTATAGGAAACCCACAGAGTCACCTTTGGTCACTATCATACCCATATCGTGTACTTTTTTTACGGTGGGACAAGTCACGCCACCGCGCGATATCATAGGAAACCCACAGCGTTCCCCTTGAACACTATTAATACCATACCCACACACCAGCGAGACACGCATATATATATCGCAACGCCCCCCTGATATCGTTTTGGCGAGTCGCCCCCCAGCGATTGATTTTGGCGAGAGCGAGTTTCCAATAAAAACGGGTGGCGTTGCTGTCGTCAATCGTCACACACTCCCTTATCGGCTACTCATATACCAGGGTACCAGGTATCACTTTGTCCCGAAATATAAGCAAACATTTTCACATTAATATTTCATCCAAAAAGATCCTTATATTTTGGAACAGAATGGTATGGGTTTATGATACGGGCGGGCCCCGCCACCACTACCGCACCATGCACTAGGAAACCCCCAGCGTCACCCCTTGAACACTATGTACCTACACCGAGAGGCACCCAATCGTGTCGCCTTGGCAAGTGGTTGGTGTGCGGGTTTCCAAAACTAATCCGGCGTTGTTGTTGTTGTTGTTGTTGTTGTGGTCGTGGACGCCCCTATTGGTCTATTTTTGGTCGTGCAGCCGTTGCCAATGCACCATGTACCGCTGCGGAGGAGGTAACACACGATGAGACGGGATGAGACAACGTAAGACAAGGTAAGGCAAGATGATATAAGGTAAAAGACAAGATAAGACGAGACATGATAAGAGAAGACAAGACAAGATGTATAGGAGATAAGACAATATAAGACAATATAAGAGATAAGACAATACAAGTACAAGACGAAATAAGACAAGACAACAACATAAGGCAAGATACGATAAGGTACTATATAAGATAAGACAATATAAGACAATACAAGATAAAATAAGACAAGATAAGATAAGATAGGACAAGACAAGATAAGACAAGATAATGTAAGGCAAGATAATATAAGATAACTTAAGATAAGATAAGATAAGATAAGACGAAATCATATAAGTTAAGGCAAGATAAGATCATACCAGACACGAAAGAAGACAACACCAGGTACCTGGTACTAGATAAGATAGTATCAGGTACCTGATACATGATAAGACGACACCAGGTACCAAGGTAAGAAAAATACCAGGTACGAAACAACATAATACCAGATGACTGGTACAACATAAGACAATCCAGGTACGAAAAAACATCATACCAGATGACTGGTACAACATAAGACAACCCAGGTACAGCACAACATAATACCAGGTACCAGTACAAGATAAGACAAGACACGGTGAGATAATGTACAAGACAAAACACATGCATCGAAACGGTCAGGGGAGACAGAACCGTTGTAACGTTGGAATGGACCCATGATCGAGTCGCAGTCCAACCACTCTCTAGCAACGCTCTAACTTTGAAACCGGCCAATGAGCGAGTCGCACTCCAAACTCAGGCATTCTAGAGACATCCTAGAGACGCTGTAACGTTGAAACGGACCAATGAGCGAGCCGCAGTCCAATCACAGGCGGTCTATAGACATTGGAACGTTGGAATGGGCCAATGAGCGAGCCGCAGTCCAATCCCAGGCCGTCTAGAGACATTGAAACGTTGGACTGGACCAATGAACGAGTCGAAGTCCAAATACAGAGGCGGTCTATAGAAACGATATAGCGCTGTAACGGACTAATTCGAGAGTCACAGTCCAATCACATGCGGTCCAGCAATGTTGTAACGTTGGGATGGACCAATGAGGGAGTCGCAGTCCGATCACAGGCGTTCTATATAGCAATCTTGTAACGTTAGAATTGACCAATCAGCGAGTCGCAGTCCTCAACACTAACCTTACCACATCGAGGACAGACACAACCCCAAGGCTACGTATGAGGGCAGCCGAAACAAAAAGCACAGCACTATGCCCCACACAACTACGACGGCCATACACGACATGAGTACACCCCCCCCCCACACACAGTCCGTCTCGAAAGGGATGCGTGGTCAATTGTCAAATGACTACGAAAACGAGCAAACAAATGAGACTCGCCCCCCCTCCCCTCGAAGTGTCCACACCGGAAATTAAATTAACTCATTGGAGCTGTCATCCATATGCAAGTCCGCCTCACAAGCGGTTTTTAGTAGGGTGCAGCTCACCCTTCATTCGACTCGCCGAGCACCTCACGTTTCGCTTCGCGCTTGGTGTTAGGAACGCCTGCCTGGTTGGTGAGAACCCGGCATGCTCCGTCCCGGCATTGCATATAGGGATGCGAGGGTCTATGGTCATACGACTACGGCCATGCATGAATATCGAGTACCCCCCCCCGCCCCCCCCCCCCCGCCCTCCACTCCCCGCACACACACAGCACACTCGAAGGCCAAGGGCAAGGCACCGAAAAAAACATGAAAACGCCCTTTTTCGTGGAAATCCCAGCCACCCCGACGTCACTCCTCACCCCCGAGTGTTCAAGCTCTGCTTTGACCGAGCGCAGGTGCAGCTCCATAGTCTCAGACCAGTCCCTCATGTCGCCCATCAGCTGTTAAGAAAAAAGAAAGAAAAAAAAGACGGGGGACACAACCAATGTATTTTTTTTTTCTTCTTTTAGTACAGAACAGTTGTATTTTCGTTCAACTAAAAATACTTTTCCAAGTATGTATGTACGTACGTACGTACGTACGTACGTACGTACGTGGAGGATGAATGAAGAACGGTGACGCGTTGAGAAACAAAAAAGCCTCCCATATGTGGTACACCGTAGTATGGCCCCCGCCAATAAGGGTCGTTCTTATCGAGCAACTTTTTTTCCAAAATTTCCAAATATTTTTTTCGCGCAATTTTTAGGACTTCCATATTTTCCAAAAATAATTTCCAAATTTTGGAATGCGAAGCCTTCCAAATAGTTTGCCCTCTGTAAAAACTCCAAATTTCCAAATAAATCCTGTTTTTTCTTGATTTTCTTGTTTTTTTTTGGATTTTGTTTTTTTGGAAATTTTGGAAAAAAAAGTGGCTCGATAAGAACGACCCTAACACCCATATATGGTGTACCGACTGGTGCAACGGTAGGGGCGATATCCCGATTTTCATTTCCGGGTTGAGGCCACTCGAGCGAAGGGCTATGTATCTTACTCAAACTTGGACCTGACTATATGTTGTTGACCCCGCGTAGGGAACAATCACGTGACGGTAAATATCGGGAAACCAAAAAGAAGAACGTGCAAGAAGATTACAAAGCAACAAGGTATTAGTAAACCGGTCGAACGTGCAAAAAAATGGACGCAAGGTGAACCCCCCGTACCGTAGCGCCAGTCTACCCGCAGTGCAGTATGGCATGAAAGCCTCACAAAAGTGCAACCCTCCTTAAAAAAACCTTGAGCATACATTAGCGACAGATGTGCAGTATCGTACGTAGTTCACCGAGTTGCTGCTTTCATGGGTGCTCAAAATCAGGTTCAGGGGTGGCGTTTGGAGCTACTGCTGTAGCTCCTCATAAAACCCCCCTGAACCCCTTCAAAACTGGTCCCCCGTTTTTGGGGACAACTTACTTGGAATTAGTGTAGGATAAATTTTTGAGTTCTGAATGGGTAAAAGAAAAAAAAAAAAAACGGTGCACCTCTATGATACCGTAAACCACGTGTCCTTAATCCGATTTTTTTTCTCGCGTAGAAAACTCTCTTCTCCGAAGAGCGAGAGCCTTATGTTCTTATTGTTTACCACAAGGTTATTTATTATTCGTGAGCCTATACATACTGCTACTGTACTACGTACAGTACGCAAAAAATGGCCCAACTCGAATTCCCTGTTATGTATACATCCTTCACAGCGACAGGCGTTTATCCGACTATGGAATAAGTAAGGTTCCTGCACATTTACATACCCATTGCATCTAACATACAGTACAGGACACCTGCTAAGAAACAAGGAAGTCTGGTCCAGGCTGGATTTCTTATTTTGAGCGAGGGTGCTTTCTACACTAACTTCAAGATAACGGCTCCCGAATTTCTTATTTACCTCCAAACCTTAGCCTGGCTTTCTTATTTGAGCGAGGGTGCTATATATACTAACTTCAAGATAACGGCTCCCGAATTTCTTATTTACCTCTAAACCTTAGCCTGGCTTTCTTGTTAGCCTGCTTCTTATTAGGTGTCCTGTACTGTAGGGGTTTTACCCGCTGTGCCCCTGGTGATTTGACACAAAACCTCAAACGGAGGTTTTCAACAGGGGGCGGCGGCGTGAACAAGAAGGGGACGCTTCGCTCACATCCCCTGGGTCCAGGTTGGCTTTCTAATACAGGGGTCTTACCATTATGCCCTTGGATAATATGGCACGGGCGGAGGTTTTCGACAGGGGGAGGCGGGACTCACCACCAGCTCCTTGGAAATGTCTCCGAACGCGTGGGACCAGTCCTCTGCGAGCTCCTCCAGCTCCCTCGTGTCCTCCTGCAACGAGCGAGTCGCGCGGTCTATCTGCCGGGGGGGGGAGGGGTTTCGAGAATAAGTAGGGAGGGGGGGGGGCGTACTCATTTGTTGCTTGCCTTAGTCATTTGACCATTGACCACGCATCCCTTTCGAGACGGAGCAAAAGGAGGGGGGGAGGGGTACATATTTGTTGCTCGCCGTAGTAATTTAACCATTGACCACGCATCTCTTTCGAGACGGAGCACCGTTCCTACTTCTCAAGTAGAGACGCCTCCAAGAGTTGGACGCTCATTACGTTGTTTCCATATATTACATAGAATGTGTTTTTTCCAGTATTGGCCTTATCCCCTTCCTGTTTCGCCGTATGCGGCGACCATCTACCTCCTAGGAGGGGGGGGGGGGGTACTCATGTTGTGCACGGCCGTAGTCATATGACCATAGACCCTCGCATCCCTGCAATGCCGGGACGGAGCCTGTCGAGTATTCACCGACCAGGCAAAATACATTGCTATCAATAGCACCAAGCGCGAGGCGCCGTGAGGTGTTGGACGAGTCGCATGAAGGGTGAGCTGCATGCTACTAAGAACCGCTTGTGAGGCGGTGGACTTGGCATATGGATGACAGCTCCAATGAGTAGGAGGGGGGGTGGTTGCAGCGCGACGCCACCATACGACGAGCTTAAGCAGAAAAACGAGACATCACGAAAAAAACATCCATCTCCATATCGGACAAATGTCGGTCTACATCGTGATACATACGCAAATACCGAGGAGTTAGAGGAGCAAACGAAGGACAATGAAAACAACCAAAACTCGGGACAAATCAGAGGATCTATGTACGTACGTAGATCATGATCTTCCACAAGGTAGATCGTGATCTAAACCGGAGGGTTGCAGCTCCTTACCGTCCGAGGAGTTGAAGAGCAAACGAGGGACACAGTGAAATATCCACAAACCAGACAAACCAGACAAACCAGACAAATCAGACAAATCAGACAAATCAGACAAATCAGACGAACCAGACAACCAGACGATCTAGATCATGATCTAGACCGGAGGGTTGCAGTGTCTCACGGACCGAGGAGTTGAAGAACAGACGAGGGATACGTGAAAACATCCACAAACCAGATACATCAGCCGATCTCATGTAGATCATGATACGTACAGATCGGGGGAGGGTGCAGCGCCACACCGTCAGAGGAATTGAGTAGCAAAGGAGGGAAAACGAAGAAGAAAAAAAACAACGCCCACAGATCGAACAGATCATGATCTACATCACAGATCACGATTTAGATCATGATCTAGATCAATGATCTAAATCAATGATCTAGATCATGATCTACATCACAGATCACGATCTAGATCATAATGCAGATCGGAGGGTTGCAGCGCCACAACATCAGAGAGGTTGCAAAGAAAACGAGGAAATACTAAAATCATCGCACTTGGTTGATTGATACCAGGGGGCCATGCTACGGTAGGTAGGTGAGCAGGTATTGCAATTAGGGGGTTGCACTGTTAAGCCCAAACATTTACTTACAATCCGATGTGTATTGCATACGATTATTTGCAAGCCCATGATATTGTGTATCGCGCTGGTATGATAGCTTACAACCTTTCTCCAATGTCGGGTATTGGGTGGGGTAAAGCTCCTATAATATAGAGGTCCTATACTGTAATCAAGTGAATATCACACACCTCAGACAAATAAGGCGCCACCCCTAGAAGGCAAATATCACACGTCCAGGCACACACACAACACACACATCACACCCCCAACACCTTCGACACCGTGACTATTGCTGACGAATACTGCGGGGGGCCATAGTAAATAGAACCAAATATTGTTAGTAAAAATAGGTAAATATATAGGTTTTTATGTGTACCGTAGGTCCTATTTACTATGGCCCCCGTAAAAGTGACTAATATTAGTAATAATAGCAATAATAGTAATATTAGTATTAATAGTAATATTAGTAATATTAGTAATAATAGTAATAATAGTAATAATAGTAATAATAGTAATAATAGTAATAATAGTAATAATAGTATACTCCTAAACTGACGAATCGCTGGGTTAACCCCTTAAGAACCGGTCCCACGTATTTGGGGGACAAAGTACTTGGAATTAGTGTGGGATAAGTTTTGCAGTTCTGAAAGGGTTAAGGTCATCTGTGTTTTAACGCTATTTTTCGATATATACTTACAGTATCTACAGAGCAGGCCATATGGCATTGTTCGTCTTATATAGGGTGATTGCACTTTTCATGCTTCACAAGGTAAGGTCATGGGTGGCTCACTAAATAGTACACCAGGTACGAGCACGTAGAACTCCTGATAAGACACATGTCAAACAAGACAAAAACGTGCACTGCTGTTCAAGGGTGTGTAGGGCCGAGGTGTTCCACACTAAAACCTAGACGTTTGGTGTCAGCCCAAAGGCGTCTATATGCCCAAGGGCAAAAAAAGGCGCTCTCTATCGTCAAGGGGTGAAAGTGCTGTCTGCCCCCTGACATATTTTATCGAATATATGTACCTGGTACATATTCGTACAGCATGCACCTACTGTATACGAAGTATACGGTATACCTTTATTTGGCCTTTGGCTAGTTTTTCCGCCGTCACGGCCGAATCTGGCTGGAGAAGCACCGCCGCTTTTTCCACGGCCTTCGTCGCCGCCTTGCGGGTTTTCGCTGCTCAAAAGAAGGCGTGCCCATTTCGAAGCGGGGGGTAGCGGGAGGGGGGGTAAGGAGGGGGGGTAGAGGGGGTAAGGAGGGGTAGGGGTAGGGATGGGGTGGGGTAGAGTGGGGTGGAGTGGTATGGACCGTGAATAGGGCGGTATCTGCGCTGAACAGGGCGGAGACTGCCCTACTTAGCATACGTATACCCGGGCTCTGTCGTATAGCACATAGCACATAGGGCGGTAGATGCCCTATTCAGGATTTCTGTCGTGCCAGCGACAGCCGATGTTGACCGCCTAATCTCGAGTGGCCGCCTTATTCATGCCGGCTTATAGAAACACACAACTATTTTCAATACTACGGTTACGTAGGCTTTTCCCCAAAGAGGGATGTTTTTTTTCTGTCCCCGGGTTTTACGAGTATGTACGTAGCCGTCAAGGATGTCCGTCAATTCGTTTGCCTTGACGGCGTCTGTCAAGGGGTAAACATGCCGTCGACTACCATATTTGGCCAGCAGGGGGTGGCAGCAGTCTCGTCTAATCGGTCTCGTACAGGAACAATACCAACAAGTAACTGTTGCTGTACTGCTGTACAGCAGGACCCAACTGCTAAACTCTCGTACGTACATATCCGTATACAGCAGTACACAGGACGCCCAATAAGAAACAGACGAATCAGAAAGACAGGTTGATATCTACTAGCTGTAGAGTAAAACAAGAAATTCGGGAGTCGTTATATGGAAATTGAAATAAGTGTTGAAAGCATTTTCTCTCAAATAAGAAATCCAGCGCGGGAGTTTTTATGTTGAAATTAGTGTAGAAAACACCCTGTTTCAAATAAGAAATCCAGCCTGGACCAGATTTCCTGTTTCTTATCAGGTGTCCTGTACCACTGCTCTATAACCGGTATCCTTCTACTGTATCAGTGCTACATTTGTACGTGCCGCGTGCAACTGAACAGAAGACTCCCGTACTGCTCGTGTACACGCGTATCACACCAGGTATATGCTATCTCGAATTCAAACACACAGCTCCGCAGCAGCACGGCAGAGGGGCAGCAATTGAAACTTGTGAGCTGTGAAAGTCAAGCTTGCTTCGTACGACGTACGTAGCGTCGGAGCGTCACGCATCACGGCCATGACTTCTGCTGTGCTGCTACGATATGAGTACGACTGTACCTGTGCTGTGAGCTGTGAAAGTCAAGCTTGCTCGGGAAGTCAGTTGATCCCCTCTTGCGGGTAACGTATTGGGCCTGCTACACGTTGGTTTGATATCTTCTCTCATGTCGCTCTTTCTACCTTTCTCTCGGCCTACGCTCGTTCAAGCGCCCTCGCGCTAGACTCGCGGTTACTTGTCCGTGCTCCCTCTACGAGTACAGCAGATGTTCCGCATGATGACCGTGACAGCAGTGTTGGCTCACCAAGTTTCTCAAGGTTTTTCGATCGAATTTCCTCATGCTCTTGAACCACCCCCCCAACCACCCCCGGCACTCCAAGCTCCATGCTGTAGGTGCAGCACGCTGCAAGCCGGCTGCTGTGGCTCCTGTTGGCCTTCGTTGGCTTTTCAGATTTTGAAATTATCCCTGTTAAAACATCCTTCAGACAGGTGTACAAAACCTTTCAAACAAATCGGACTACGATCGTACGCGCTACGCGCACAGCAGTAGTGGTTTGCGACACCGTGTGTCACCTAGCCGACACAAGCAGGGGAGAGAGCAAGCGGCATTGCGTCGGAGAGGAGCAAAGGAAGCCGCACTGTGGTGGAAGTATCTCCAGCAGGTGCTTCATGCTCTGATGTTTTGGCTTTCAGAAATGCCAGCATTCCTTGTTCGATTTCTCCGACTCTATTATTTTCAAACTATACGAGCACTGCTGCTGTCGTACGTTCGTTCATATGATACGTGTGCAGTGTGCAGGCGGTCGTCTGCACGACTGCCATATACTCGTACGCCGTGTCTGTTGTTGCCAAGTCGACTGTCAGCAATCTCGGGGCCGAACCTAGGGGAACTCACTGGTATTATGCTTCGCTCTATGCCCCATGAACACGTAAATGCAATGAAGGCAAGTCAATTTATAGCTGTTTGCTCGAATCTCATGTTGTCTCTCGCTGCGTAAGACGAAGAACAACAACGGCCGATGCCCTGCTGTTGTGTGGTACTTGCCTGGTACGTATCATATCTCATGTCATGAACCTGCTGTGTGCTACCTGGTACGTATCATACCATACGTACGTAACTCCTATCGAAATTATACTTTTTTTGGATTCCAAGTGACCACCTGTACCTTTTTTTGGTCTCTTTACTACTTTTAATACCTACGTACCAGGTCGTAGAAAGTCCGAAAAAGTCCATAAAAAAGTCCATACTTCCATCCAACCTTATATGTTAACACCTACGAGGGAAAAGTACGGCAACGCATTTCGTTGGCGCTGCCCAGTTTGTGTGGGGACAAAACACTTGGAATAGAGTTATAATTAGTTTTATGTTGGAATTAGAGTGCAGTACGAGTAGTACTTGAAAGTACACCAGGCATAGAAGAGTGGAGGTAATGAAGCTTTCTCCCGTCCGTGTTGGAAACCTCTTCTCATTAGTTCTCTTATCAGTTGAAAATAACGTTAGCGATAAGCCGTTCGCCGTTCTGCTCACTGGTTCATCTTGACGTCGAATACGATGCCACCATTAGCTCCGGTTCATCTATCGCCGTCGAATACGGTGCCACCATTAGCTCCGTTCATCTCCTACCTTTGCGAATAGCCTTTTTTACCATCATCACATATTATATAACTATTAATGTATCGAAATTTCGCTATCAATTACCCACGTATCACCGCTTCATACGTCCACGTATCTATACTCTAATGCAGTCACCTTTGCGCAAGTTTCCGTCGTGCATCGTAGCGTTCGTTGTTGAATATGTGAGCCGTATCATCCCATTTATTATCTTTGTACTTCTGTCCCTCTCCCTCCATAATCATAGTGGTAACACAGATAGATCCGGGGTCACAAAGTAGGCTCCTCTCCCTCCCTCCCCACTACGGTTCGCGCCTTGATTTTTATCGCGCAGAGGGTTCAGCAATCCCAACGCTCGTCGGTCTTCATCGAATGTTGCTAGCTCACGCTCTTCTCGCGCTTTCTGCTACTACGTATATAGTCAACATATTTTTTTGCGAGAAAAAGTCTTTGACACTGTTGTTATTGAATACATATTATACATGGTACCTCGTTCTTCATCACTGATGGCTGTACTGCTACTATTATTGTGGCTGTATGCTATTATTAGTATATTATCAATATTTAATAGCAGCTGAATCTTATTTATTCATTGGTGTAGAAGTGTAGACTACGTACAATGTCCCATCAGTTACGTAGTATATACATACCTCGAAGTATATATGCCAATTGCACTATTATTAAATTGCGATCAGCATTGTTGTTGTATTTCGACGTAAAGTGGGTGCTTGGTTTGTTGGTTGTTCTCATCAGTTATTTAGCCCTCAGACAGTGTATGTCAGATACTGCGCCAGGTAGCAGGCCAAGGGTGCGCTACTACTGTAAATACTACCAGGTACGGTATTATTGCGCCGCTGTGTATTCTTTACTTCAAGCAGTAGTACGTACTTCATATTAGGTATTTTTTAGCACGAGATAGTTATTGTTGAGTCGTTGTGGACTCCGGGCAGTGTTGGCTTCGTGGGCAGTATTGTGTTCAATCTGCGTTGAGAATCGTGGGCTTTGTTTTCTTCTTTGTTTTTTCTTCAAAACAGAGTGCCTGACGTGCGTTGACTTCGTAGGGCGTGTATTCTTAGAGGCATGTTGTTCTTTCAAGGGGTTTTATAGCGGAGGTATATACTGGTGTGCGAAGTTTTATGGCGATATGTTGCGGAGAGGGGCCATGAGTTCAAGTTTGTTCGCGGTTTTTGTGTTTTTCAACCGCACCGAGAAACTATCGTCTCAATGCCAAGCGTCCACATGCTCTTTTCTCGTTTGGCGTCATCAGATTCCAGCCATTGTTGTCGCTACTTATACTGTATATCATCGCTGTCAAGGTCTTGGGTTCGATTCGTTGATCGGGCGGCGTCAGCCGCAAACCCCTTGTACTGCATTAAGCATTAAGGCAAACCCACCACGCGAGGGATCCACAAGGCCCATACACACCACACGCGATACACCCAAATACACCGGCAGCAGCAGCAGCAGCAGCAGCAGCAGCAGCAGCAGCAGCAGCAGCAGCAGCACAGTATTGATAGTAGAAGTGCAAGGTCTACTACTCTGGGGGGCAGAATAAGTATACATATGTACCGGATGTTGCTGTTTCGTAAAAACCGACCTCCGACAACGCCTTAGTAGCAGTAGCAGCAGCCGTAGCAGCAGCAGCAGCAGCAGCAGCAGCAGCAGCAGCAGCAGCAGCAGCAGCAGCAGCAGCATCGTGTGTGTGTTCTTCACATTAAACCGTCCTTTCTACCCGTCGACATCCCAGCACACTCAGTGTCTCGTGCCTATTCTTCATCCTAGAGAGATAGATACCAGTTCTGTGGTCACAAAACTACGACACAGAGATACTACGCTGCAAGGCAGTGAGTGAGTGAGTGAGTGCTGTGCAACTGGTTTTTATAAAAATGTGAAAATAGGCATGATATGCTATTAAGATGGGAGTACCACCCGATTGAATGGTTGAAAGTTGAAAGTTGAAACCCAACTTTGCAAGCTGCGCAATACGCCAGAAACGCTCATTGGGCGTGCTTGTTCTACAGTATATATCACTCTGGGCGTAAATATAAGGACCGCTTTGTATTCATACTAGTGTGTAAATGTTCCTTATATTAGCGACCAGCTCTGGGCGTAAATATAAGGACCGTTTCGTCTTCATATTAGTGTGTAAACGTTCCTTATATTAGCGACCAGCTCTGTTCGTAAATATAAGGACCCCTTTGGTCTTCATATTGGTGTATAAAGTTCCTCATGTTTACGACGAGCTCTGGGCGTGAATTTAAGGACCGTTTCGTCTTCATATTGATGTGTAAAAGTTCCTTGTAGTTACGACCAGCTCTGGGCGTAAATATAAGGACCGCTTTGTATTGATATTCATGTGTATATGTTCCTTATATTTACGACCAGCTCTGGGCGTAAATATAAGGACCGTTTCGTCTTCATATTAGTCTGCAAACGTTCCTTATATTAGCGACCAGCTCTGGGCGTAAATATAAGGACCGCTCTGGTATTCATATTAGTGTGTAAAAGTGCCCTATATTTACGAACAGCTCATGGCGTAAGTGTAAGGACCGCTTTGTCTTCATGTTAATGTGTAAAAGTTCCTTATATTTACGACCAGCTCTGGGTGTAAATCTAACGACCGATTCGTCTTCATATTAATGTGTAAAAGTACCTTATATCTACGACCAGCTCTGGGCTTAAATATAAGAACCGCTTTGTCTTCATATTAGTGTGTATAAGTTTCTTATATATTTGACCAGAGGGGTATCGGTTTGCTGTGCGCTGCTGCTATGGGGGTGTGGCATGTATGTATACCCTCGTCGACACAGCAGTAGTAGTGAATATTTTCGTACGGAGGTTTTGTGCTTGGCGCCTAAAGCCGAAGCTAAGCGGGTAGACCCATGTAGAACAAGCACGCCCGGTGAGATAGAGCACAGCAGTAGACCTCTCCGAGGGTAGCGAGGTACAGCAGTAAACCTCTTCGAGGGGTGGGCGAACCTTCATAGTAGATTTTTACGGGGGGTTTGTGCTTGGCGCCTGAAGCCGACCCTCCGACCCGAACCCTAACCCGAACCCTACCCCTAACCCGAACCCTATGCCAGTGGTCAGTGCTGAGATGCTGTGCTTGGTAAGACTCTAGGTTGACTCGGCCGGCGTGGATGCTGAGCTTGGAAAGACTCTACTATGGGGTGACTCGGGATGCTGTGGCTGTGAACGACTCCAAGTTGATTGAGCCGCGTAAAACATACCCTTCGCCAATCAGAGTGCCTAAATAGCTACCTTAGGAAGATCTACTATCACGCTCCGTCCAGTACTACTGAACTCTTCCTTTTCAAGGCGACAGCGCTTGACCCCCCCCCCCCCCCCCCCTCCACTTTTTGTATGATTACCCTGTGCAACACCAGATATTATATTATACGTACGAGTACGTGGTGCAAGATAGGATAGATAGAAGGCAGAGTGCTGGCAATGTCTACGTCAACTTCCTCCTTCTCAAGACAGCAGCGCCTGGCCGTGCTTCTGGGAGCTTTGGCGACGGCTGTCGCTTCTTGGGTCTACTTTAGGGGTTCGGCCACGGGGATCGTCGTTTCCGGCGCAGGGGATGCTGCCGCGGTGCGTGCGTGCGTGCGTGTGTGCTTTTTGTGTGTTAAAGGTTCACGAAAGTTCCCCCCCCCCCCGCCGCCCCAGGTCTATGGTCATACGACTACCGCCATGCACGTCATGAGCACACCCCCCCCCTTCAGGGATAAGAGGCAGTTGCATAGTACTCCCATTCCTTGCTGTCTCTGGAAGTGGCCACACCGAAAATTAAATGAACTCGTTGAAGCTGTCATCCATGTGCAAGTCCGCCTCACAAGCGGGTCTCAGTAGGACGCTGCTCACCCTTCATGCGACTCGCCGAACATCTCACGTCGCTTCGTGCTTACTGCTGTGGCAATGTCTGCCTGGTCGGTGAAAACCCGACATGCTCCGTCCCGGCATTGTAGGGATGCGAGGGTCTATGGTCATACGACTACGACCGTGCGCGACATGAGTACCCCCCCCCCCCGGCTACCAGCATGCATGACATGAGTACCCCCCCCCCCCCCCCCCCC
>MEHQ01000463.1:751792-783131 GCA_008828725.1 Saccharina japonica | reverse complement strand
GCCCCCCCCCCCCCCCCCCTCGCACTTGGTGCTAGCAATATCTGCTTGGTCGGTGAAAACCCGACATGCTCCGTCCCGGCATTGTAGGGATGCGAGGGTCTATGGTTATACGACCACGGCCATGCATGAAAATGAAGTACAACCTCCCCCCCCAACCCCCAACCCCGCCCCCAGGCGTTCCTGTCCAACATCGGCCTCGGTAAAGTCGTGACCGCCTACTCCTTACGCAACACGGGCTCCTCCTCCTCCGGCAGCGGCTACGGCGGCAGCAACACCGCCACATCGACATCGAGATCAACATCTGCATCTGCATCTGCATCTGCATCTGCAGCATCGACCCTGCCGTACGCCGCCGCCGCCGCTGCCGGCATAACCGGGGGCAGGCACTTCCGCGGGGGTGGGCGAGCGCTTGGTACCGCGGCCTCCAACCGGTTAACCCAGGCTAACCTTGCCAGAGGGGGCGGGGGGCGGTCGGCTGCTGCTGCTGCTGCTGCTGCTGCTGCTGCACCTGCACCTGCGTCGAATAGGGCACTCCCCGGGTATCATCGGGCTAGAGGGAGAGAGAGCGCGGGGATGGAGGAGCTGGAGGAGGAGGAGGCGGGAGGGGGAGGGGGACCGGGGATGCCTCTGATGGGGGCCCACCGCGGCGGCGGGCTAGGGGGCAGGGCGAACGCGCCGAGGCAGACGGAGTTGTAACGTCTTTTGTTTTCTTTCGTTTTTTTTTTGCTCTCCCACGTGAAAAACGTAAACGTGCGTGTGGCGGCAGGGATTTTGATTTTGATTTTTTGGTCTGGTTGGTGGATGGTTTGGCGGTTGGGGTTTGGTGGTTTGGTGGTCTGGTGGTTTGTGATGCTTTATTTTTATTTACATTTTTGTTTATGTTTGTGTTGTTCTTTGTTGCGACGGGGAGTGGGGGGGGGGTGGGGGGCATTGATTGGCATGGTGAGATACATACATCTACTCTCCTTCCCGCCTGCCGTTGATGGCGCTACTGCTGTGAGACGCTCGTATGATAGAAGCTCGGAGTTTTTGCTTGGACCTTGATGAGCTTGGCTCGACTCTTCTCTTGGCGCTACTGCTCTAAGGAGCTTACTGCTAGAGTTTTCTCGGGCACGACGAGCCTGCCCCCCCACCCTTCCTCCCTGTTGCAAACAATGCCTGCCTGGTTAGTGAAAACCCAACGTGCTCCGTCCCGGCATTGTATATAGGGATGCGAGGATCTATGGCCGTACGACTACGGCCGTGCACGACATGATGAGTACACCCCCCGCCCCCGATGTCTGTTTGGTGAAAACCCGACGTGCTCCGTCCCGGCATTGTAGGGATGCGAGAGTCTATGGTCATACGACTACGGCCGTGCACGACATGAGTACCCCCAAGCTCTCCGGGACGACCCCCGTCCCACCCCCCGAAGATCGGAAAAACATGCCCCCCCCCCTCCACCTCGGGCCCCGAACCCCGATGCCAAGGGCTAGAGCAAGAGGAAGGGAAAAACTCGAACTGCAGACCCCGAGGTCCAGCGGGAAAGCGGAGGTACTCCTGTACGACCTTCGGGTACGGCAGCGAGTGAGGTGCGGGTGTGATTTTCTGATGCCGTTGCCTTTGCGGAACCTTCTCCAGACCGGGCGTTGTTGTACGACACCTGTATCTAGGCATTGTTGTTGTTGTTGTGTGTCTTGCTCGACCGACTGTGGGCAGGAAATACAATGAATCTCTGATTCGGGTCGTTTTCGTTGTTGCTGTTTTTTTTTCTTCTCCAGAACAAGTAGTTTTTGTGGAGGTCGATGCTGTTATTGCCTCTCTTGGGGCTGTCTTAGCGCGCAGCTCGTGTCGCCCCTTTGGCGTTAGCGTTGGCGTTAGCGTTTAGCGTTAGCGTTAGCGTCAGCGTCAGCGTCAGCGTTAGCGTTAGCGTTAGCGTTAGCGTTAGCGTCAGCGTTAGCGTCAGCGTCAGCGTTAGCGTCAGCGTTAGCGTTAGCGTTAGCGTTAGCGTTAGCGTTAGCGTTAGCGTTAGCGTTAGCGTTAGCGTTAGCGTTAGCGTTAGCGTTAGCGTTAGCGTTAAGCGTTAGCGTTAGCGTTGGCGTCAGCGTTAGCGTTAGCGTTAGCGTCAGCGTTAGCGTTAGCGTTAGCGTCAGCGTTAGCGTTAGCGTTAGCGTCAGCGTTAGCGTCAGCGTCAGCGTCAGCGTCAGCGTCAGCGTCAGCGTCAGCGTCAGCGTCAGCGTCAGCGTCAGCGTCAGCGTCAGAGTCAGAGTCAGCGGTAGCGTCAGCGGCAGCGGCAGCGGCAGCGTTAGAGTTAGCGCTAGCGTTAGCGTCAGCATTCGCGTTGGCGAAATCGTTAGCGTTAGTGTTAGCGTTAGTGTTAGCGTTAGCGTCAGCGTCAGTGTTAGCGTAAGCGTGGGTGTCAGCGTTGGCGCTAGCGTTTAGTTTCAGCTTTAGCGTCAGCGTAAGCGTAAGCGTAAGCGTAAGCGTTAGCGTTAGCGTTAGCGTTGGCGTTAGCGTTAGCGTTAGCGTTAGCGTTAGCGTTAGCGTTGGTGTTAGCGTGGGCGTTAGCGTGTTAGCGTGTTAGCGTTAGCGTTAGGGTGTTGGCGTTAGCGGTAGTGTTGGCATTAGCCTCAGCGTTAGCATTCGCGTTGGCGAAAGCGCTAGCGTTAGCGTTAGTTAGCGTTAGCGGTAACGGTAGCGGTAGCGGTAGCGGTAGCGTTGTCATTATCGTTAGCGTTATCGTTAGCGTTAGCGTCAGCGTCAGCGTCAGCGTCAGCGTTAGCGTCAGCGTCAGCGTTAGCGTTAACGTCAGCGTCAGCGTTAGCGTCAGCGTCAGCGTTAGAGTCAGCGTTAGCATCAGCGTTAGCGTCAGCGTTAGCGTTAGCGTCAGCGTTAGCGTCAGCGTTAGCATTCGCGTTAGCATTCGCGTTAGCATTCGCGTTAGCATTCGCGTTAGTGCTAACTTTGTAGTTGACGCCCTTGGTGACCAGTCGGATTTGTTCCAGAAACGACCGGCTATCATATATTATCTAACGCTTTTGTAAATAATCCATACCAGGTATGATACTTTGTTTTTTGGGGGGGTATTTTCCGGGAGCTTGTTTTTCTTTCCGGCATCGCTCTGCGGCTGCTCGGCGTATCTAATGTTTGCATTATTATAACGTTTTTTTTTAATGTTTTCCGGTGGCCCTTGCTGTGCGCTTGCACGCCGAGGTGTGCCGCTGCCGCAACGCGACGATGTGGACTTACCGTAAGGCCTTCGAACAATAAATTGTTGAGTGTACATAAACCGAAATCTGACTCCCCACATCGGCCATGTAGGCTAAACGGGTTGTAATGTCATGGTATGCCGCCTTTCTTCAGCGCTACTGTTGTCGTCTTATTCTCGGTTAGTAACACCTGCTTTCTGTAGGCTGCAGATTTTGTTTTAACCGGTTTTCGCCTTGAAAGTTACAGAGGTGTGGGAGTGGGTTGCGAAGCGCCGTATCTTCTTGGATCCATTTTTTTCTCCGAAATTTCCGGGTGGATTTTGTACACCCTCTCCTGATTTTCTAAGCATCTGCATATTATACAGCCCTCTCAGGGTGGGCTTGTGTCATCCGAGTGTGGCACGTGGCACCCTTCCTTGATGGCCGTGAACGAAAACGGGTTGTCCGGGTACCCGGGTTTACCCAAGTACTACTCGTCGAACCCGTTTGATTTCATCGGAAACCCCGCGGGTTACCCGCGACGGGTTCGGGTTTCACTTTCAGAATTATCCGAGTACTGTGCCCGTTTGTGGCGGGTACTCGTCGGGGTACATACACCTCTACTGCAAACACAGCCACAACCGTGGGGCTCAAACATCTCGCCCGAGTCACACACGACTTCGATGTATTTTTGTTTCGCGTGGTTCGACCAAAACATCCCCCCTAACGCGTGGTACGATAGAGGTATACTAATATTAATAGTACTTTTTGCTGAGACGTTTTCTGACTGACGAGAGGGTCTCCTTAACCCCCAATCCGTCAGAAATTTCAATTTTGTGTCGCAAGATGTTTCGTTGTATACTATTAATAACTGTATTTCGTATGATAGAGGCCATGGGAATCGTTCGTCCTGTATATAGCTCCTAATTGTTTTCCTTCCAAAAATCAGTTCTTGACTACTGCAGATATAGAGCTCCTCCAGGGACCTAATTGTTTCCCCTCCAACTTCAGTTTTTGACTACTGCAGGTACTAGGTCCTCAAGTGACCGCCCTCAGAAGGCAAAACCTTATTAACATGGTGCACCTCTACCGTAGCATGCGTCCTGCGCTGATATTACGGGGTCCCATAGTAAATAGGATCTAAAGTACACCCAAAAACCTATATATTTCCATGTTTTTATTCTCCAGGGCGATCAGCCCTTGAGTTTCATCATACGGAAAGGATTTTTGCGTTGAGCATTTTCAAGTGGTTTTTGCGTTGAGAATTTTCAAGATGTTTTTGCGTTGAGTATTTCCAAGATGTTCTGCGAAGCACGTGAAGCACTCTCCAAGCATGACGCTGCTCAAATCTCGAAGAATCGGCGGGGCGTTGCGTTTGGCGGCGGGGTCTCGAGCAATGATAGTTGAGACAGAGACAAGCCTTCTACGCCAAGGCTCATCTTCCGGCGTTGCGTGTGGCTCAGACGGGAAGAATTGAGGTATTTATCGGCCTTCCAAGCCCATACTATTACACTTTTCAGCATCTCCGGACGGGTTTATTTACGCATTTCCCCTCCTCAGATTTCACAAACTTTTGTTAACGATCCGGTCCAGAGTGATTTGTGATAAACCTATGTGTAAGGACAGGGTATCCCTAACCAGGTCAGCCTATGGAACGGGTACTCGTTGGTACTCACGTGTGTTTGCTTAGAGATAGAAGAAGAGCAGCTTTATTCCTTTCCGTGATGAACGACTGAGACAAAAGGGGAAGGGCATCTGGGAACCGCCCTGGTTCCCATCTGAGATACGCCTTCCAAGTAATACCAATACGATCCAAATACCTGATACCAGGTATTTACCAAACGTTTCCACATCATACCAGCAGTACCATAACAGATTGGCACCGATAGTTTGCTCCATACGTACGTACGTACGTACGTACGCAACGGTCGCGAGGCAGCAGATCGATAGCTGACACGACGGCCATGCTCTCAGCTCGTATCATCGGCTGTGCAGTGCTTGTTCATACGTACCTATACATATATACGGCCGCGACGCAGCAGGTCAAGGACCGGTATATATATATACGCTGGATGGTGTTTTTTTCCCGTCGTACCATGCTGCGTGTGCATCATCATCAACATCATCATCATCATCACCATCATCATAACCATCACCATCATCATCATCACCACCACTTCAAAAACTTACCAAGTACCTCACATCGACACCAACAAACCTCGCGTAGCATCGAAATCGCCATCGAAAAGCACGCCGCAATGGCAGCAGCAGAAGCAGTAGCACATTGCCCGCCGCCGCCGCTGCCAACAAAAAATGCGCACCAAAATGGTTTGGACGCCGAAATAAAATAAAATAGTATATTTTCTCTGTTCTTTAATTCGACCACACACACACAAGGAGTATACCAGATGACAAAAAAATGATCAAGTAACGACAATGATGGTTACTGACAAGTATCATCGCTAAAAAATATACTCGTACCACCCCCCGGGCGTCTCATTACCGCCAAAACTTTGGGGGAAAACACACACACACAACAAACAAAAACCGCTCCAATGCCAAAAAAAAAGAAGCCCATCCTCACACACAAGGGAGAAAAAAGCACCGGGCATTTCCTTGAGTTTTTTTACCCCCGACCACTTGCTACATACCAATCTGACTCGAAATATAAAACCCAGTTCGATTAAGTTTTAACATACTAACGGTCCTTATATTTCCGGTTCAGAGTGGTGCCGTATACCACCCGGGGTGATAAGATAACAACCCCCCCCCCCGCCGGCCGAAATTCCAAGATAGATGCTGTTGTTCTATCAACAACTGGGAGAGTGCAAACAAAAACGCCGAGCGACGGCGCCTATGGAAACAACATCTCGATAAGATTCACCCCAAAGCCTCTACTTTCGCTTTTTGTGCGCAGACTCCTCCTGGCCTTAACAACCCCTTTTGTCTACTGCACTGTTAAAAAACAAACAAAACTATGACCCCAATTTCAAGCGTTTTGTCCCCACCACGGGAATGAAGGCAGTCCTTGAGGCCTACGTAAAGGGGTTACAGAAAATCGGCTCTGAAATTCATCCCAGGGGGCGTGTTATCTCATCACCCCTTATCACCCGGGTGATAATTATTATCACCCGGGTGATAAATATTATCACCCGGGTGATAGTTAATATCACCCGGGTAATAATTATTATCAACCGGGTGTGTTATCTTATCACCCCTAATCACCCGGGTTAAAATTATTATCACCCGGATGTGTTATCTTATCACCCCTTACCACCCGGGTAATACTTATTATCAACCGGGTGTGTTATCTTATCACCCCTAATCACCCGGGTTATAATTATTATCACCCGGATGTGTTATATTTTATCACCCCTTACCACCCGGGTTATAAGTATTATCACCCGGGTGTGTTGTCTTATCGCCCCTAATCACCCGGGTTATAATTATTATCACCCGGATGTGTTATATTATCACCCCTTACCACCCGGGTAATAATTATTATCACCCGGGTGTGTTATCTTATCACCCCTAATCACCCGGGTTATAATTATTATCACCCGGATGTGTTATCTTATCACCCCTTACCACCCGGGTGATAATTATTATCCCTCGGGCGGGTGATAATATTATCACCCGTGTGATGCTTATATCACCCGTGTGATGCCGCGGTAAATATTACTACTACAGGGGATGTTTTTCTCTTACAGGCTACGAGCGTATACGAGTGCTTGGTGCACGGTGATTCGCTGGATACATAAAAACAAAGGTGGTTTCAATTGTATGCACCAACGTCATCGTGCGCATCACCACCAAAAACTTAAAACACACCAATTGCACTGCAACAACCGAACCGCGTTAGACGCCAACAACAGCGACAACACCAATCACAACAACAGCAACAACAAAATTGTCCACGCGCAAGCGGGAGAAAACACCACCAGCGGGCGTTCATTTCCCGAACTTGAAAAAAAACTGCCCTTTTCCTTACACGCTATTTATATACCAGAATCATACCTTGATAGCACTGCTGTGTGCGGTGGCTTGCTGGGAAAAAAGTGGTGTCGTAATCGTACCACGTTTTCGAGCCCATCGCCACCACCAAAACTTAACGCCCCAATTTCACCACTACAAGCCGCGCTAGACGCCAATAAAAACAAGAAAAATGTCCGCGCGCAAACGGGAGAACACAATCAGCGGGTGTCCATTTCCCGAACTTAAAAAGTAAAGAATGAAAGCCTTTTTCGTTACAACAGGCTATCATGTACCGCCCTGTCCGGAAATATAAGATACGTTTGCATATCAATATGTAATGCAAGCGGTCCTTATATTTCAGGAGTGAGAGCACTGCTGTGCGCGATGATTTTGCTGGAAGAAAAGCGGCGTAATCGTACCACCTTATCTTGCGCAATCACCATCGAAAACTTACACACACCAACTGCATCACAACCGCGTTAGACGCCAATAACAAAAAAAAAAAAATCCGCACGCAAAACGGGAGAACACCCCACCAGCGGGAGTTCAAAACCCGAACTTAAAAAAAAAAAATCAGAAACAAAAACGCCTAAGGCTATCACGTACCACTCTGTCCGGAAATATAGGAAACGTTTGCATATCAATATGCAATCAAAACGGTCCTTAAATTTCGATAGTGAGAGGTACTATGTACGGAGATTTCTGGAAGAAACAGTGGTGTTGTCCTACGTACGACGTTAATGTGCAAATCGACACCAAAATCCACACAGCCCAGCTGCACCACAAGTGCGCTAGACGCCAACAAAAATAAAAAACAAAAAAGTATTCGTCCGCACGCAAACGGGAGAATACCGACCGGCGGGCGCTCGTTCTCCGACCTTAACCCCCCCCCCCCAAAAAAAAAGCCTTTTCTGGTAATACCCGTACATCACGCCAGTGTGCATCACCAAAAAGCACACTCAAATTATTCCAATACAACTCCCCCCCCCCGCCAAAGTCTGCCTGGTCGGTGAGAATCCGACGTGCCCTGTCGGCGGCATTGTAGGGATGCAAAGGGTCTATGGTCATACGACCACGCCCCTGCATGACATGAGTACACCCCCCCCCCCCCCCCCCCCCCCCCCCCCCCCCCCCCCCCCCGCGCTCCATACGCACGCACACAAGGAAAAGAGAGAACACCGGAAAAATTCGAGTACCGGTGCAAGGGTGCTCGTCTTTGAGGCCGGAATAAAATACAATACGCAGTGACGCGAGTTACTCGTACTCGCACCTCACACACAGAAATATACGCCGTGGGCATCGCCAAATCCACACCACAATGGCTGGGACGCCCCCCAACCTACCCCCCCCCCCCCCCCCCCCCCCCCCCCTTACACACAAAGAAAGGGAAACACACCGGGTATTCCCTGAACTTTCGACAACGGGTCCTTACTGCTGCGCTCGAAAGTTTTCTACATCACGGTTTTATTAAAATCAGAGGGATCCCCATACATGAATACATGTGGTGGCTCGCCTGGAGGTAGGTGGTTTACTCGTACCACGCTCTGTGCTCACCTCCACCCAAAGTCCGTACACCACAACCACAATTGTTTGGACACCACCAAAACAATCCGGCCATTCAGTCGAGACGCACGTTGACCTTTCCCGGCACATAATTCTGCCAGGCAGTACAAACATACGCCGTCAAAGAAAAGGGCCTCGTCTAACTTCCAAAAACATACCCCACAACTACGACACCAAAAGGCCTTTAAACCCGACCTGCCCCCCCCCCCCCCCCCCCCACCCCCCCCCGCCCCGCCCCCCCCGCCTTCGGCCCAGATCGATAACATCACCACATGGCCCAGCATCAACGATACCTCACAAGTAGAACATACCTCCCACATATTCCTTGTCGGGTGCAGCAATCGCGGTTCGCAACCACAAAAAAAACTGTAGTAATCCCCGAAATAACGCCGTCTAACCCGGCACCCACCATCATTTTTACGACAACCAGTCGCGCCCCTCCCCCCCCCCCCCCCCCCCCCCCCCCCCCCCCGCCAGCTACGCGTAAAGTTCTTCTTGCTTTGCTGTCCTAGCCTGCGCCCCCAAAATTAGGCCATACCATCCCCCCTTCCGTTCGTGCTCCTCACGCCTCCACCAATCTGCCTTAAAGCCTGCCAGAATGATGGTCGACCAACACCTCGACTTTTTTTTCTCGCGCGCGGCGTGAAAAACCTCCTGCCTCAAGCGTTACTTAACACGCACGAACCGGCCACCTTTTCCCGTTCTATCTCTACTAGCCCGCCCTCCCTTTGCCGCCATGTTTTACCATTAGTTTGTTTTGTTTGTCAACCACCAATGTTTTTGTGGACGCTTCTACCGACCCCCGCCCCTCCCCTCCCCTCCCCTCATATATCTACCCCGCCCTTACTTTGCCGCCATTTCGACCATTAGTTTGTTTTGTTTGTCAGCAACTAACGTTTTTATGGACGCTTCTACCTCCCCTCCCCTCCCCTCTCCCGCCAAACGAAAAATGCCTGCTCGTGTCGGTGTTTATCCGTTCAATGAGCCGACTCTCACGCACTTCTTCCCGTTCTATGTCTACCCCGCCCTTACTTTGCCGCCATTTCGACCATTAGTTTGTTTTGTTTATCAGCAACTAACGTTTTTATGGACGCCTCTACCTCCCCTCCCCTCTCCTCTCCCGCCAAACGAAAAACGCCTGGTCGTGTCGGTGTTTATCCGTTCAATGACCCAGCTCTCACGCCCTTCTTCCCGTTCTATATCTACCCCGCCCTTACTTTGCCGCCATTTCGACCATTAGTTTGTTTTGTTTGTCAGCAACTAACGTTTTTATGGACGTTTCTACCCCCTCCCCCCCACTCCCCTCCCCCTCCAGACAAAAAACGCCTGCTCATGTCGGTGTTCATCCGTTCAATAAGCCGACTCTCACGCCCTTCTTCCAGCTCTGTATCTATCCCGCCCTCTCTTTGCCGCCATTTTGACCCTTAATTCGTTTTTTTTGTCAACAACTAACGATTTTATGGACGCTTCTACCTCCCTCCTCCTCCAGACGAGAAACGCCTGCTCGTGCCAATGTTTATCACCTCAACGAGACAAAACTTACACGCTCTTCTGATGCGCAAGATGACAGCAAACAGCAGCATCGGACTCGAAACAAAGCGAAAACCCCGCCCGTACTGACTGTTTCGTATCCATGTACACCGCCACACAATACAGTACGAAACCCAAATACCTTCTTAAGTTATTCTTGCTGCTACTACGTACGGACATCCTGACACGTTTCAGCCCCGAGCCGGCCACGAGGTGGCATCCCACCGCCTACCTCCCTCGCTGCTGCTTAGAGGCCCGACATCCGACACAGCCCCCTCCTTGCCACCGCGTTCCCTCCCCTTCAATCTTCCGTTCGCCCTGGTGGCCAAACCCACACCGATTAACTCTGCAAACCAATCTACACTATGCCTCCACTTCGTTGATTTTTTTTGTTTCGTTTGCTTGGGACCCACCGTTTTTTCGTACATAGACGCCCCCCCCCCCCTCACCGCTCTCGGTTCCAGTCCTCCCTCTTCCGGGCGAAGTACACCCGCTCGATGGATGTGGAATGCTCAGCAGAGAGCTTTCCCACGCCCTCCGCACAAGACGATGTCAAGACCAAAAACCGAAAACTATCCCAAACACTTATTTCTCTCTTTGCGGCGAACTAACTACGGCCGTGTCAGCGCTAACCGAATCGGAGCAGCCCTAACCGATCGAAACACCAGGCGCCGCGGCACAACCAGGTAACCCCCCCCCCCCCTTCCCCCCGGCCAGGTCCTTCCCGCTAACCTTGACAAGGTGCTACTGCTACTACTGCTGCTGCTGCTGCTGCTGCTGCTGATGCATTCCCTTCCCTCAGAAGCGGCTGCATAATAAAAAAAATAAAAAATAAATCCCTCCTACAGGGCGTCCGTGTCATCCCTAAATAACCCATCGGAACACGAGGCGTAGCGGCACACGAGGTGCAGCGGCGCACGAGGCGTAGTGGCATAACCAAGCAAGCCCTTCCCAGGCCGTCCCCTCTGATCTTGACAAGGCACTACTACTGCTACGCTAACTGCCCTTAGGAACGCCCCCCGCGATACCTTAAACCTACACCACTTGGCCCGCCGAAACATAATCACCGGTTGGTCATTGATACGAAAATGAACCGGTGAATATGTTCTCGGCCATAGCGGTATCAAACTACAGTATCGTTCTCTTTTAAGCTGGAAACTAGATATTGGGACGGCCGTTACAGCCCCCCTACATCCGAACGCCCAGCTTTATCGAAACCCTTGTAGAACTTCAGAACGGGAAAAAAAAATGACGAAAAATTAAAAAAAGCAAATGATGACGGTTACAGACAGCATCGTCCACTGCTTTTTGATTGGGGGGATGATGGGGAAAAAATGTGATGTCTGAACTACAGTAGTTGGAAAGGAGTCGTTCATACGACACGGGGCGCAGCATGATTCTGATCCTACACGTTCTGCTTTGCTGCGCGCTTGCACCAATCAATCCCACTACGAGTCGCAGTCGGTTTGGTATTATTGTGTTACCAATCTTATCGCGTGCTTGGTCGCTATATTTGCTATAACCAAGTAAAAAGAGAGTTAACGTTACAACCTGGCAATATTCCCCCCTCCCCTCCCCTCCTCCTCCTCCTCCTCTTCCTCCTCCTCCTCCTCCTCCTCCCCCCCCCCCTCCTCCTGACCTTGCCCAGGTATTTATACACTACTACGTACGGCACGTCCCTTGTGGACGACTGCGCCAAAAACAAAAGTTCGCCACTTTCTCATTTCACGGGGAGCTAGATAGCTGTCACCGTATCAGCCTTGTTCCCACCGGAACACTCGGCTTAGCCGGCACCACTAAGAAAACCCTGCCCCCCCCCCCTCCCCTCTCTCTCCGCTGGCCTTGACAAGGCACTAGTACGACTGCACTTCTCTGCTAGGAATGGATCCTGCGCCAAAAACACAATCCAATGACTTTCTCCTTCTCACGGGAAACTAGATAACGGCGGCCGCCATACTCAGCCCCAACCGGGAGCCGTAGACACCACCTCTGACCCTCCGTCGCCATTGCCCCCCCTCCCTCCCCCACCCCCACCACCACCACCATCATCACCCCCCCCAGCGCCACCCTCTCCACCACCCGCAATCATGGACGCGACACCCCCCCCCTCCCTGAGCCTGGCGAGGGTGGGTATGGTCCCACCTCCGCGGCCGGGGCTCTCGGTGCCGAGCCTCCCCGCGTCGGCAATGGGGGAGCTTCCCTCCCCCCAGCTGAGGTCTTCAAGGGAGGGCATGGATTCGGTGCTCCCCAAGACCTTGATGGGCGGCGCTGGGGCGAAAAGGGTGTCGACGTCGATCGTCGCCAGAGCAGACGGTGCCTCGGGGCGGAGGATAATCTCGCTTCCCGCTTTCTTCCCACCTCCTCCATCTCCATCTTCTCCGATGGTCTTGGCGGCGTTACCGGCGGTGTCGGGGGCAGCAGCAGCAGCAGCAGCAGCAGCAACAGTAGCGCTGGCCGCGGCTTCATCAGGCATAGCGTCGATTACGTCAAGAAGCATGGCGTCGATTTCGTTGGGTAGGTCATCGAAGGCGCCAGACCCACCTTCAGCGGAGTCAAGCATAATATCAGCAGCGTCCATAGCGTCGACAAAACTGCCGCCGCCGCCGCCGCCGCCGCCGGTGCCACCGGCGCCACCGGTGGCACCACCGCCACCGCCACCACCGCCACCGCCACCGCCACCGCCGCCGTTTCCCCCGCCGCCGTCGTCGCCGGTGATAACAATCGGGTCTTCCCTGTGCTGGGTCTCCTCGTAGACGCGAGAATCCCCGCTTCCCCCCGCCAGCGCTTCCGCGAGGCGGAGCATGGCCTCGCCGCTGTCGGAGTCATCCATCGGAAAAACGCGTTCCTCGTCGGCGTTGTTCTGTCCGATCGCCCTCTCCGACATGCCGACACCGACACAGACACCACCGCGACTACCCCCACCCCCACCACCACCACCGCCATCGCCGTTACCACCGTGTCCGTTACCGCTACCACCGCCACCACCACCGCCGTCGCCGCCGCCGCCGTGGTTACCGCCGCCGTGGTTACCGCCGCCGTGGTTACCGCCGCCGCCGCCACCACCGCTGATCACCTGGGGCTCCTCCACCATAGCGAGCGGGATGATCGCGTCTTGTGGCACCAGCAGCGAGGCCATGCGCAGCTGTAGCCTGCGGAGGAACCGGATGACCGCGGCCACTTCTTGAGGGCGGTCTTCGGGTTCCGGGGCGACGGCCGCAGCGAGCTCAGCGCAGATCTTCGATCGAGGTGCGGGAAACAGAAAAATAGAAACGCGGAAGGGGGGGGGGGTGTCGTTAAGGGAGATTTTAGCGTAGTGGGAGGAGGAGGAGGAGGAGTTGAGGTGTTATTGTTCTGATGATGGGCGGTGTGGTGTGATGTAGTGTGGGCGTGGTATGGTGTAGTGTGGTGCGATGCACGGTAAGGGGGGTGTGTACTCATTAGCCGCATGCCATGCATGACCGTAGTTGTATGACCATAGAGCCTCGCATCCCTAGAATGCCGGGCGGAGCTTGTCGGGATTTTACCGACCGGGCAGAAGACATTGCTACATAGCACCAAGCGCGAAGCGCCGTGAGGTTGTTCGGCGAGTCGCATGAAGGGTGAGCTGCATCCTACTAAGAACCGCTTGTGAGGCGGTGGACTTGCATACGGATGACAGCTTCAATGAGTTAGTAGGGGGGGGGGGTACATATTATATACACCCCTTTTTACTAAATGCCGCGTTTAGAGTGTCTCTGTCCGAACACACCTCACTCAAGATTGGACGCAAATATTCCATGGCCAGCGCATATCGCCGAAACAATCTTCTTGCATATATACGACTCGGCAAATAAACGAGGTGGGTCATTCGGCCAAGTGGCTCTCTCTCTCATCAGCTCAAAATGTTGAAGTCAAAAGCGACCCCCCCCCCTCCCCCCCCGTCTCCTACCGTAGGCGTGGCGTGATGAGTTCTGGCGCCAGTTCAGCGGCATTCCGAACAAAGCCGCGATCACAGCCACCGCCCCTTCTCCACCCCGGTATATATATATATATATTCCTTAGTTTTTATCGCGCAGAAGGCTCAGCGTTCCCACCCACTGCTATTAATAGTTGGTTTGCATCGAGTTTTACCAACACGCGTTCCCATTATGTAGCCACAAAATAAAAGAAAAAACGCGCATGACGGGTTCTACGACGGAGGTATACGTATCCGTAGCGTCTGTTTTTTTTTCCTGACGCGCCTGGAGTGAAGCTCTCTGTACCTCGAGCGACAAACCCAGCCGAGGTTTAGGTGCAAATTATGCGAAACCTCGATTCACAATCTCACGGATGGGCTTCGTAGGCATCGTATCTAACGAAGAAGTGCAGTAAAATACATACCACTCTGTCCAGAAATATAATAAACGCTATTGTTGAATATTAACGTACAGACGGTGCTTATGTTTCTGGACAGAGTGGTACTGTACATTGCACCCGAAGATACTGGGTAGCCCCTAAGTCGAACGGCCCCGGCGGTGAGACATGCTCTTACGCAAGAGTACAACTCTTACTTAACGTGTCGTTTCATTCGACGCTGTCATCCACATATATCAAAAGAAAAATCGCCGCAAAATCGGTTCTTAGTATGCCGGAAGCAGCTCACCCCTTCACGCGACTCGCCGAACACCTCACCGTGCTTCGCGCTTGGTGCAAGCAAAGCAATGTTTATGCCTGGTCGTCGGTGAACTTCGGACGTGCTCCATCTCGGCATTGTATCTACGGATGCGAGGGGTCTAGGGTAATATATACGACCTACGGCCATGCATGACATGCGATGAGTACATCCCCCTGTACCGTAGGAAAACCCGCATCAGTAACAGCTTGTTCGGTGTGATTGGCATTCACATACTGACACGTCCTACGCACTGTGTACTATTAATAATAGTGCCTTTTGGCCATACCATTTATGACCGACTATTTGAGACTGTTACTGATTATTAGTGATTATTACTGAGTATTAGTGACTCTCAGCGGCTGTCAGTGACTATTAGTGACTATTAGTGACTGTTAGTGACTAGTAGTGAATATTAGTGACTTCGCAGTGCATATTAGTGCCTAGTAGTGTCTACTAGTGACTATTAGTGACTAATAGTGACTATTAGTGACTATTACCGCCTGTTACTTACTGTTAGTGACTATTAGTGACTATTAGTGGCTATTAGTGACTGTTAGTGATATTAGTGACTGTTAGTAACTATTAATGATTGTTACTGTAGTGGCTATTATATACTATTATCACGGGGGGCCATAGTAAATACCAGGTAGGACCTACGGTACATACAAAAACCTATATAGTTACCTATTTTTACTAACAATATTTGGTCCTACTGTATCTACTAGTATGGTCCTCCGCAATAGTGACTATTAGTAACTATCAGTGACAACGTCGTATTATAATAGTGACTAACATTGACTATTAGTGGCTTCAAGTGACTATCAGTGGCTAGTAGTGTCTATTACTGGCTACTACTGACTGTTTCTGACTATTACCGACTATTAGTGACTATTAGTGACTACGACTGACTATTGCTGACTATTGCTGACTATGACTATACTTCTCGACTGTGGAAATATCCCAACGCCGCGGGAACATAATTTTGTATTTTTTTCCCCACGCGAGTTTTCGACAGATACCTACAGCAGCAGTCCATGCGATCGTTCATCGGGGTTGGAAGCACCCCCCCTTCTTCTCAAGCAAGGCCAGGTTTTGAGTGGGGGATAGAGATTCCACACTTATAATCAAGTGACAAACACAACCTCCAAAAAAGTAGGTGCCCCCGCAATGCGGCATGCATCTACTACGCACCCTCGTGGAAATACGTCCTGGACTCACACCCTCCCAGACGCACAATTCGACGAGAGTTGACGAGGGAAGAAAGTGCTGAAATCTTCTCGCGACAAAAATGCAAGGCGATAACCGTAGTGGGGGAGGAGGGAGAAAAGCCCACTTTGAGACCCCGGGTCTGAGTTACGACCAGGAAAGAGAGAGAAAGGAAGGGCGGAGATAATGAATGGGATGGGAATAAAAAAAAGAAAAACAAAATACGGAGTCCCTCACCTCGGGAAGCATATCCAGCGGCAGCTCCTTGTTCAGGTTCTGGCGGCGAAAGAACAACTTCGCGAAGCTGCCATCGCTCATCGTCCGCATGGTCACCCTCTCCTAAAACCGTTTTTTTTTTGCGCGGTTGCGTTAAGCCGAGGGGTATAGGGATAGGGCGGACGGGGTTTGGCGTCAAAAAGGTAAAGGATATGGATGTCAGGGCCGTCAAAACAAAACGGCAGTATATAGAGGAGACGGCCGTCAAATGTCAAAACATCAACGTAGTGATGAAATGTGTCCGTCAAAATGGCGGCATATTTTGATGACACGGCCGTCAAAACGGTAGCAGTTTGGCAACATGACCATCAAAACGGAAGGGTATTGATGACATGACCGCCAAAAACGGCACCATAAGGATGGGACATGGCCATCAAAACGGCAGCAGCATCTATATTGATGGCATTTCTGTCTGCGACGCTAATCGGTGATCGACGTAAAAAAAGGCAGTGTATCGAGACCCGTGACCGCCAGCCACGCGAATCGCAGCGTCACAAAAACAGCAAAAACAAAAAAGCGAACTACGATTTAGTTTATGCACCACCTATTCGGCGGGGAACAGACGTTTTCGCCGCGACGGCGACACATTCAATACGGAAAAGGCAGACAACACTTTACGTCACTTTTATTTTTTCGAGGCGGGCATGTCGTCCACGCGAAAAATAAACGAACAACAAAAAACAAGTAGGACAAACGAACAACAAACAAACAAACAAACAAAACAAACAGCCAAACAAAGCAAATAAACAAATGAACAAACAAACAAACAAACAAAACAAACAAAACAAACAGACACACACACAAACAAAACAAACAAACACACAAACAAACAAACAAACAAACAAACAAACAAACAAACAAACAAACAAACAAACAAACAAACAAACAAACAAACAAACAAACAAACAAACAAACAAACAAACAAACAAACAAACAAACAAACAAACAAACAAACAAGACAAACAAACAAACAAGACAAACAAAGAAACAAGACAAACAAACAAGACAAACAAACAAACAAGACAAACAAACAAACAAGACAAACAAACAAACAAGACAAACAACATAACGCTTCCTCATATCGTAAAATCTCACCAAGAACTCCCGAGTAGCAGGCCCGCTCCGCGGCAGCAACGCCCGAAGGCTAACCTCCTCGCGCGTCATGACACACTGCCACAAACGGGGTACGCAATCGGTTGCACAAGCAAGCAAGGCATGAAACAATTAAGCCCGAGCGGTCCCAAATAATTCGAGATAGGTTTTCCACTCAAACCATAATTAGGCCTTTCTTCCTCCAAAATACTTTTCGAGGATTGTTTCTTCCAAATATTTTATTCGCCGCGCCTTATTTCTCGAAGCCACCCTGAATATTCCCTCAAAACTGTTACGGTGCTTCCCCTCTCTCTAGCACGGATGGAGGGTAGCGGTAAGGTAAGAAACATGACAGCATGCGGGTCACGAGGACGTTCCTGCTCGCCAGTCGGCTCTCGTAACCCGAATCGGCGTCAAAACGAAGAGGGGGGCGAGCGCTACGGCAGGTATAGGCATAGCACCTAACAATATGTGTTACATAGCTAACATTCTTTTTCAAGCGTCAGACAAAACAAAACGACCAGAGACTGCAGGCGGGTCTATGATGGTCACATGGGAGGATGGACCATGTGCGATGGTTGGCCTCTACGCACGCAGCCCGCCTTTTTACAGGGGCGCACTCGTCAACTCGGGGAGTTGTCCTTTATTTTCCCGGATTGTCACTTTGGCCTCGTGCGGTTTTTGCATGGTGTATAAGGCTTGCGATATCCTCCCCCACCCCCACCCGATGCTCCGTCTCGAAAGGGATGAGTGGTCAATGGTCAAATGACTAAGGCAAGCAACAAATGAGTACGCCCCCCCCCCATTTTTTTTCACCGATTTTCATTGGGCGGTGGAAGTCTGGGCCGCCATCGTCCTAAACCCCTGGAACTTGGTGCACATACCATGCGCCAAATGAAGGAGAGGGTGGATGATGCATGACATTAAGTCAGGCCAATTGAACTCATGAAACAAACGCCTTGCCAATGACCGACCACACGACCAAAGAGACGGAGCACCAAGCGGTACGTAGATATCTTGATATTTTGAAGGATAGAAGCCGGTACAAAGTGTAGGGGGATTGTTGGCCAAGCTTTCGGCAGCGAAGGTCTACTCGGGAGCATTTGTGGGGTAGCTACCCATGGTGAAACGTACATACGATGGAGGAAGCGACGTACGGGGCATCCCGATGTGTGAGTAAGACTTTGTGTTATGCAAGCCGTCCTTGAACCTTGCACGGTAAAAATGACCTCCCTGGAGGAAAGTAACCAGTACGAGTACAGCAGCGGGGCAAGAAGATAGAAAATACGGTCGTGGGACGCCAGGATGGTTACCATGCAGATCGCCTGACACAAACGCGGGGTACTTGTGTTAAGGGTGTTGAACTTGGCTCCAGGCTACGAGCCCGTGTTGGAGACACTATTTAGTGTGGTGCGCCGGCAAAAGAACTGAAAGACACCAGACCCTCAACGAGTACTAGGATTGGGAAGTCCCAGTAACTTGAACATTTCCCACTATCAATACGAACGAAAACAAGGTGGAGATAGTCTCGAAAGAGACTCGGAGAAAGACGGTGAGGCAGGGTGGGTGGAGTAAGAAAGATTGGAAGGGTAAAGTACTAGTAATGCTGGTATTCGGAGTTCCTAGCGACATGACGAGAATAGAGTTCAATAGAAAGTGCGACGAAGTAGGACTATACTGCTTTGCATTAGGACAAGTAGAAAGGGAGGGAGAGCATTTTCGTGTCACGCTTCAACCGAAAGCGAGCATGGAGTGGCAGAGGTTAGAGACAGAAAAAGTGTCAGCATGGGTTAGAAGACTAGGGTGGAGGGTATGTATAGCTAATGGAATAGCGAATTTAAGACGTAGTCCTAGGTTGAACGGAGGTAAGGGGGGGCAGGAAACAGTAAGTGGCCCAAAGGGAATGGGAGAGGAACACAGTGGCGTAGAGCATGAAGACAAAACCGGAAACGGAAACAACAAGAAAGCTCAACGAAGAGAACACAGAAATAGCAACGAAGGAGAAAAAACGAAAGACAAGAGTCGAGCGAACAGTGAAAGGAAGAAGAAGCTGATAATAGGATCATGGAACGTATGTGGATTCGCCACGGAAGAGCGCAAGAGGATAGAAATAGCCGAACAAGTAAGTGAGCGCGACCTAGACATAGTGGGAATTCAAGAGTCGTGGGAAAAAGAGGGGGGGGGGATAGGATGCACAATTGGAGAGTACGCATGGATAGGGAAAAAGAGAAAGGGGCAGAACAAGAAGAATAGGGGGGCGGGGGGAGTAGGATTCCTAGTCAAATAATACCTGTGTGACATAATAGAAGTGATCAAAAACACGAAATTCGACGAAAGTATCTGGATAAAGATACCAGGGGAGAGAGGAGCGAAAGATTATTTCTTAGGAAACATCTACATGCCCCCAGAGTCGAAGAGTACGGTAAAATATATACAGAAGAAATTCGGAGAAATAGCAGTAGATGTACAAACATATAAAACACAAGGAGAAGTAGTACTAGTCGGAGATTTTAACTCAAGAATTGGGAAGGCAAGCAACCCGAACGAGAACATTGGACAGTATGGGGAAGTAACAAATAATAAGAACGGGGAAGAGATGCTGAAGTTCCTTAAAAACAATGAGATGAAGACTCTAAACGGTAGAGTAAAAAAGCCAGAGCCAGAATGGACTAGACAGTGCATACAAAGGGAGAAAGCTCCGTTCTTGACTTTATAGTGGTAGAAAATGGAAGTAGTAATGAAACGGAAGTGCATGTATGCGCGGCGGACGTAGGAACTACGGATCACTGCCTAATATGGACAGACAGCCAGCAGACGAGAGTTATACAAAATAGGCTCGGGAGGAAATTATACAGATGGCGAATAGATAAGCTAGAAGTAAAGGAAAAACGGGAAGAATGCCAAGCAGAGATGACTAAAAATGCAGCCGATCTGCTGGAAAGCATAGGTACAACAAATAACAATATTGAGAGAGATGATGCAGGAGCGAGGATAATAGAAGGATGGGAGAAATTGGTCAAGACCACAGGAAGTAAAATAATAGGGAAGAAGTTGATAATACTGGTATGCAATAGAGCAGTAAAATGGTGGGATGAAGAAGTAAAAGAGGCTATAAAAGTAAGGAGAAAGGCACACGCAAGATTCACATCGAGCAAAACTAAGTCAGGATGGGAGGAGTATGGTATTGCTAGAAAGAAAGTAAAAAAGGTGGTTGAGAAGAAGAAGAAAGGGGTATGGAAAGACGTAGTTCATAAAACGAATGAAGACTTTGATGGCGGGATGAAGCAGATGTGGGTAGGGGTAAAAGGGATTCTAGGCAAACAAGCAGGAGAGGCAGATTCGGGGATAGCTACATTAAGAGCACAGAACGGTAAAATGGTTAGTGGTTCGAAGGGGAAAAGGGAAGTGCTTGTAGAGCTTTACCGCAAGCTAGGGACGCCCACAACCAACGAAACGTTCGACGAAGAATTCGAGAAGGATATCAACGCGTGGGCAGAGGCGAACGTAGATGAATCAGAAAGGGAAGACAGTAGCTCAGAAGGGTTACAGGGGGAGTTCACAAGAGAAGAAGTAAAGAAGTGCGTAGCTAAACTTAAGAATAGAAAGGCAGCAGGGTCAGACAAAATAGTTAATGAATTTATGAAGTACGGGGGAGAAGGAAGGCTCACCATGATGGTTAAGTTGTATAACTGGATATGGAAAAACGAGTACGCACCTAAGAGATGGAGAGAAGGAGTAGTAGTAAACTTGTTTAAGAAAGGAGACAAGGCTGACCCGGGTAACTATAGGGGAATAACGCTACTAAGCACTGTAGGTAAAACGTTCTGTAAGATTTTGAACGATAGAATGGGAACAATGATGGAGAAGGAAGAAAAAATTAGCGAAGGGCAAGCAGGATTTAGGCCAAACCGTAGCTGCGTCGACCATGTGTACACATTAGGTAAGATAATCCAAGGCAGGAAAGACGCGGGGCTAACAACGTACTGTTTCTTTTTAGATGTACAGAAGGCCTACGATACAGTATGGAGAAATGGGCTGTGGAAAAAGTTGTGGGAAATAGGGATAAGAGGAAAGATGTGGAGAATGATGAAGAAGATGACGGAATGTGCGAGAAGTGCTGTGATGTTGGACGGGGAAATATCGAAGTACGTTGATATCCTACAGGGAGTTGCCCAGGGATGTACGCTATCACCTAACCTATTCAAGGTATACATTAATGACATGATAGTAGCAGTAGAAGCAGCATCGCAGGGAGTCACGGTGGGGGAAGATACGGTGTCGGGATTGATGTTTGCTGATGATTTCGTTTGCATATCAGAAACACCCGAAGGACTGCAGAAACAAATAGAGAAGGCAATCGAGTACACCAGGAAGTGGAGAGTGACGGCGAACGTAAAAAAGTGCGCAGTAGTTGTATGTAACGAAGATAAGGAGAGTCCGGTAACTTGTAAGTGGAAGTGGGGAGAAGATGAATTACCGATCGTAGACCAGTATACGTACCTTGGCGTAGAAATCTCAAAAGATTGCTCTTGGGATGCACACATAAATAAAATAATAGGCAAGGGTAAGGCACACGTAGGCAAGATGGAAGCAGTCCTAACAGACTCGCACCTTGACACTAGAATTAAGAGATGTATACTGATGAATGTGATTGTACCAAAGCTAGAATATGCAGGAGAAGTATGGGAAGGGAACGCGAAGCTCGTAAAACAGCTGGAAACAGTACAGATGACAGCAGCTAAAAAAGTACTAGGATGCTCAAGTACGACGAGTAATACAGTATTGAGAGCAGAACTGGGAATGTACCCACTTAAGACAAATAGAGACGTGCGTAAGTTGAAATGGCAATATAAAGTAAAGAACATGCCAAATAAGAGGTTGCCAGCCATAGCTGATAAAGCTGTATGGGAGAAAGTAACCAAAGGGCGAGCTGGAATAAGGTGGGATAGCGTAGTCGAGAAAGTATGGAAGGAAATAGGAAACCAAAAAGAGACGCTGGCCATAGAGAAATTTAGCGGATACAAGACAGAAGTGAAAGAAAGGATAGAAAGAAGGGAAAGGCTAGCACTGAGAAAGAAGGTGGAAGGGGAAGAACACTTAGAGATGTACGGGGGGTTGAGAGAAGGAATAGGAATGAAAAGGTATCTGCACGGCCCAATGGACTTCGCGAAAAAGCTGAAACTGCGATTTCGTGTAGGGGACCTGGACCTGCCAGAAAGAAGAAGGAGGTATACCAGTAGCCGGGAGGAGGAGGAAGTAGAGGCACAGATGTGCCCATGTGGCAAAGCCATAGAGAGTAGAGTTCACATAGTGGGAGAATGTGAAAGGTACAAGGAGGAAAGGGATGTGCTAGAGGAGGAGATGAGGAAAATAGACGAGTGTGACATGGAGCAGTTTGGTACACTAAATAGTAGCGAGAAAACGATCGCTATCTTAGGAGATAGATGGTGGCCACAGGCGGCGAAGCAGGAAGGGGATAAGATTAGCAAAAGGTTTCTCTGTAATATATGGAAACAACGTAATGAGCGCCCAAATGTTGGAGGTGTCTCTATTAGGAGTAGGAACGGTGCTCCGTCTCGAAAGAGATGCGTGGTCAATGGTCAAATGACTAAGGCAAGCAACAAATGAGTACGCCCCCCCCCCACCCGAACGGCATGGGGGTAATAATGTACGGGAGGGTACCCCCAACAGTCGAGCAGTTGTGCCAGTGCCAGTGACAAAACATGACAGACAACTACTACTGTCTTGCTTGTCCCGGACACTCACCTTTGGGCCGCCACGTAACGTTATTGCATTAAAAAAAAAAGAAGCATTGTCGTAAAAGTGTAGACTAAGTCTTCTCGTACAGTAAATATACGCGCGATCGAAGTATCACACTCAGCTACGTAGCAAAGATGAGTTTCGACGAAATTCTCGATCTCACAGCTGTTTTTTTTTTCTTCCAGTAAATACATATACACCGTGGTTCGCTCCCGCGTATTTTGCCAATGATGGCGTGGTCTTTCACGCACCATTCTCCTTACTCCTGACGCGTGCTACGATAGAAGCAGCATATTCTGGCTGAAAACAAATCTGGACGGCGGGGCTCCTTAACCCAATCCCGTCGGAATTTTTCACTATTTCGCGTCGCAATATTTTCCGCTGTATATATATATAAGCCATGGGGTTGATTGATCGTCGTGTATATATATACCACTTCTTATTTTCCTCCCAAAAAAAAAACGTTTTTTTTTTGGGGTGAGGTGTAGGGCTCCTCAAGTGATAAGTGACCACCCTTATGAGGCGAAAACACGGTGCACCTCCTCTATCGTGTATAGCATGCGTCTCTCCTGCGAATATCGCGTTACCTTGCCCTTCTCTGCAGCAGTAACGCGCTCAGAAGGCGCGCAAATGTCAGGATAAGTGAGGATAGGAAGCGGCACCAATTCTGACGAACGCACGGAACGCTGTGACCCTGGCGAGGACAAGCTTAGAACCGGACCTCACGCATTACTTTTTTTTTTCGTGCGAAAGTTGGTGGAAACTATCAATATTCCATTAGTAGCTGCGAAACCTATTCCATTAGTAGCGGCGCAAGTGGTCGACGCTGAGAAGGGGGGTGGTGATCTTTTTTTTATGTCCCCATGCGGTTCGTTGTCTGGATTGGCATTTGAGTCTGCTATTGCGGCGGGTTTACTGTTGCTTGCGGTGAACAAAGTGGTGGACGCTGGGAGAGGGGGTGGTGTGATTATCCGAATGCTTCCGTGTTGACTTGATAGCCTGGGCTTACGTTTGTGGTAAACAAAGTGGTGGACGCTGGGAGAGGGGGTGGTGTGATTATCCGAATGCTTCCATGTTGACTTGATAGCCTGGGCTTACGTTTGTGTGTGTTGTTGCGGTGTGCTTCTTGCTGGCTGTGGTTAAGTAACAGGTGAACGCTGGGAGAGGAGTTGGTGTTGTTGCCATGTTCATGCCTCCATGCCGTAGCCTGGACTGGTCTTGCTGCGGTGGGTCTTCGTGGTTGGCAGTCAAGTCAAGTGGTAGACGCCGGGAGGGGGTGGTGTAATTCTATTCGTGCCTCCATTCCGTTGCGTGGGTAGCCAGGTCGCTTTTTTTATGGTTTTGATGCGATCGGCGCTTGCGTGGTGAGAGTAGGGGGGCAAGGTCGGACAAGTGTGTTCATGCCCTGACCTGTTCGGTAGAACTTTACCGTCTTGAAGCACGCTTGTCGTTGCGTCGCTCCGAGAGGTTGGGGGACAGGGGGCGGCAAGTGGAAGTAGGTGGGGTGCAACATTTGCAGATGAATGCACGGCCCTTTGGACGCATGCTATCTACGATACAGGTGCACCACCGTCTTTGGTTCTGAGCAGCGTGGGGTCACTTAAGGAGCTCTCTACGTATATATCTCTCAAAAACTGACTTTGAAGGAAAATAAAAGTGCTAACCTATTGCACGCGTCCTTGATGTTTCCCCTCTATCGTAGTGCACGTGTCCTTGGTGTGTCCCCCCCCGCCCCAGGCAGATCATAGGAGGACACCGTCGTTAAATCCGTCTGTGTCGATCCCGGTCTCCGAGGTGGACGATTACCCTGTTTACTATTGCGACGGACCATAATAAATGGGACCAAATATTTCTAGTAAAAATAGGGTAACTATACAGTTTTTTGTGCGTACCTTAGGTCGTACCGGTATTTACTAGGGTCCCCTGTAGTAGTATACTACTACTGTGCAGAAAATTGAACACAAAATCAGCATAATTGCAAGCGTTTTTGGTGGTTTGTTTTTGTCCCCACGATGGGAGTACGCCCCCCACTTTAAGGGCACTTTCAGGGGGTTAATATCCTTCAAGCCGCTGATGCCCACACCAACGGACCCATTTTTCGGGGGGGGGGGCAACGTAAAGAAAGGATGGTATCATGCCAATGGATCTATTTCAGGGGGGGGCAACGGGAAAAAAGGATGGTATCATGCCAACGGATACATTTTAAGGGAGGGGCAACGGGAAAAAGGAATGGTATCATCCCAACGGACCTATTTTCAGGGGGGGGGCAACGGAAAGAAAGGATGGTATCATGCCAACGGATCCATTTTAAGGGGGGGCAACAGAAAGAAAGGATGGTATCATACCAACGGATCCATTTTGAGGGGGCGGCAACGGAAAGAAAGGATAGTATCATCCCAACGGATCCATTTTAAGGGGGGGGAACGGCAAAAAATGGATGGTGTCATCCGCGTCGTGAGATAGTTCGTCCCCTGCGCTGGTTTCTCGATGACGAAGGAGGTCAGGACGAGAAGTGTCGGGGGGGGGGGGTGTCTTCGCAGGGCATGACGTTGGCGTCCCCTCTCGCCTCGCTGGTGGCGCCGCCGCTGACAGCGCCGAGGCGGGCGGGGGGCGGGGACAGGGGGTGACTTCGTCTGCTGCTGCACTGACGCCACCGGAACTGCCGGCGGCGTGGTTCATGCCAGCGCCTGCCCTGCCACCACCGATGCCGGCACGGTCGCCGCCACCGTCTCGGCCTGCTTAGTCCACTTTGTCGTGAACACGATGGAGCGGTTTTGATGTTGATTTTGGCCGTAATGGAAGAGTAGGTTATCGTTGACTCAAAATGTGTACGGAATACACCAGGAGGAGTGAAAGGGATACTTAATTCGTTGACGGGGTTGCTTTATTAGGAAAGGGAGCATGGTATTATTAATCGGAGGAGGAGATAGCTGGTTTCACGTCCGAGTGGGGAGTCTTGTATTTGACGTGACAGATGGGTGATCCGAACGCTTGACATGTGGACGTATTCAAGCCATTCGCTAGTTTAGCAAATGTTGTCTTCATTTTAAGAGATAAGAGTCTTGGACCCTTTTACAGTTGAAATATTCAATGAAGGGGCAACATTTGGTTGGGGAATACTTCAGTTGTAATGGGAGGAGACATTTGGCACCACGTGCGAGTGAGAAGTATAGTATTTGACGTGACAGATGGATGATCCGGACATTTGACATGCGGAGCTATTTAGTTATTTCGCTATTTTCCTATTTTTGTAAGTATTTAGAGATACGTACGAGTCTTGAACCCTTGTACAGTTGGAATAATTTACAGCTGCTATCGGTTATGGCACTACCACGAAAGCTTTCACTGTTTGGACGGAAGGTTCCACAACCTCTATGGAAGCTTCCACCTGCTTCCATGGAGGCAGAATTCACTTTCATGGAAAGCAGTGGAAGCTTGCACCGTCTATTTCCGCGCCAGAAAAAGTAAAACACAAGATCCGGACTCGGATTCGTATTCGGATTCGTGATCAGGTTCAGAGTTTGATTCGGGTTCAAAATCCGAGTTTGGCTATGATTTTGGTTAATATTTTGAGTTTGATCCGAATTCGTATTCGGATTCGGATTCAGATTATTTCTCGTGTCAGTATTCGTATTCGTATTCAGATTATTTTTCGGAGTCGAATTTGAGTTCAAATTCGGATTCAGACTCGTATTCGGATTCGATTCGGAATATGGACATTATTCGGACTCGGATTCGGACTCGGACACATGTTTACGCGCCTAGTTATATATTTGAAATAGTTACCAGCTGGTATTGGTTATTTTGCTCTCCGAATCGTACATGTTACACTCCGAGAAAAAATCGAATCACCTCCACGTATTGTATTATGTACGAAGCGTCAAATTATCTCTTCGAACACCTCGAGCTAACAGAAATCCTACTTTCTCTCTGGAAGGTTCCTCCTCCTCCTCCTTATCCTTGTCATTCCATGTGCCATCTGTTACGATCATCTCTTCTATTGCTCTGAGCCAACGAGTATCCCACGTTCCGTTCTTGAGTGCTGTTCTTCATTTTCACTCTGAACCTATTTGACCAGCTGTGACAATCAATCAGTGTGTAGCGCTTTTCCCAATCACGCCATTCACACATTAAAAACCACCCCGAGTATACACAAGGATTCGCTGTACCAGAACAAAAGCCCGCCTACCGATATACTGATCGTACTAACCAATTATAGCTATTACGGTATACACCATAGTAAATAGGGCCTACGGAACACACAGAAACCTATATATTTATCTATTTTTACTAACAATATTTGGTCCTATTTACTAGTATTTACTATGGTCCCCCCTTAATAGCATGTCGACCGATTATTTCTTTTACATTTTTTTTTTTTTTTTTTTTTTGAGAGACTTGACTCACCGAGTGCGCGAACATGTTGGCGGTCTCCCACTTTATCTCGGGGCGAGCGAGCATGTAGCAGGCCTCCGCCCCCACCGTGAACACGTCTTGAGTCACCGCCGCCTCGATCCCCTCCTCGAAGTTCTCCGGCGGAACGCGCCCGGTGGTCCCGGTCCTCTTCACCTTCCACTCCGTCACCCCTGTCCGTTTTCAGAAAATAATTTGTTTTTTTTTATGGAAGGTAGAGGAGCATGTAACATGAAAAAGATACAGCAAGGACACCAAGTGGAGTGGGTATCCTCTAGATGGTAAAGCCAGAATAAAGAACGAGCAGGAACCCCGCTCTGGGCGGGAAAGTAAGGAAAACTTGTGTTTTATAAACAAGAGTAACAACCGGTCCTTATGTGGGACGGTAGTCCCGTATCGTGATTGGTGTGGAGACCGTAAGTGGGACACCATATTTTATCCCTTGCCAGATTCGCCTATTGAACGGGTCAGGTACTCGTCGGTGCTCACGTGGTGTGCTGTTTGCTTGCTTAGAGATATATAGAAGAAGAGCAGCTTTAGTCCTTTTCGCACGATGAAAGACTGAAAGGCTGAGGGGGCTCGAGCTGGCTCGCCTTGGAAACCCCTGGTTTCCATCTAAGATACGCAGTATCATAACAAGACACACCGAGGTGGGATGTGTGTGTGTGGCGTTACCACACCCTCGGGGATCTGAGCAACACGAGGTAGTCTCAGAGTGCCTCCGAGGAGCCAGGATGGCCTTAGAGGATTATTATAGTGATGATGAGGCGGTACGGTCTAGGGGATAGAACCTGGTATCCACACTTACATTTCGGCCCAGCGTGATAGACCGTCAAGCCAACTAATAACTAGCGGCACAGTCCAGCCGACTTACTGCCCCTGGTAATCGCCATTCTTTTTTTTGTCACTTTTCCTTATACTGTGATCAAGTTAGTCGAGCCCTAAATAGGTCAACAGTGTACTGCATGGGCGGCGGCTTATTATATAATACGATACACTTACCGCAATCACGCATTTTTCTGTTTCCGAATATGTGACCCGCGCTGGCGGACAAAAACAAAGCAGCATGACCACCCGAAGGTCGCCGATTCATGAAGCGGCTCAACTGCTAGAGCAACACGCATTGGGCAAATAAATGTGTTTTGGGCCCTTGACAACACAAAATTGCACGGTCGTAACACGTTCGAACCCAGGCCCTACACTCTACCAGGTATGAGCTATCAACTGCAATGGAAAGCTCTCGCGAAAAAAAAAATACATATATTCCTGACAACAGAAAGTCAATGTTCAACTCCCCCGCGAGCTACGAGTACGTACAGCCGCTGAAATGGTAAAAAAACAAAAAACGAACGATTTCCGAAATTTAATACCCCTATGTCCCGAAATATAAGCACATTTTTATTTAAATCTCAATGTATAAAATTTTCTTATATTTCCGGACAGGGTGGTGTACTATTACGGGGGGCCATATAGTAAATAGGACCAAACATTAACATTGTTAGTAAAAAATGGCAAATATATATATATACCTGGTAGGTTTGTGTGTGTACCGTAGATCCTATTTACTATGATAAAATATCGATATTTTACCCCGATAGCTCAGCAGGTAGTACCCTCACATTTGACGTCGTCGAGGACACGGGTTCGAATCTCACTTCGAACGTTTCTTTTTTCAGAAACGCTTGCGCGTGCGTCCCTAAAAAACACGACTCCCTGGTTCCCCAGGTACTGAAATGAAGCGGGTAGGTCAACGTACGGCCGTATACGGTACCGACGTCCCAAATATCCCGCCGTTCAGAGGGGGGGAGAGTGTTATAAGGATTACCCTGGGCTGGGTAATTGATCGATCTTTTACCCCTATAGCTCAGCAGGTAATACCCTCACAGTCCCCTGTAACACCTGTTTCCACTGCTACGGGAGGGGGGGGCATGTGTAGTAAACATAGCCCAAGATGGACAAAACAAAAACAGGTTTCCCCCCTATATACGTGTGTGTTTGTTTCCCCCCCCCTCGATAACATCGGCCTCCATATACGTAACCGTCCGAAGGTTGCGGTTCGCGAAAGCGGAGCGGCGCAACCCCTTTTTTTTACGGTACGTACAGTAGTGCAACAAAACCTTACCGCACCACAGGCCCGGGTCCGCTAGCTTGCCGATGAACCCGGAGACATTGTTGGCGTTGCAGACGATGATGTTGTCCTGCTTGAAGTCGTTCACGCAGATGCCGTGCTCGTTGAAGTGCTGGAGGCCCTCCGCCCCGTCCGCGAGGAACCTGCGAGGCATACCCCGGTGTATAGGGGGAGAGAGGGAGGGGGGGGGAGGTGTACTCATGTTCATGCATGGCCGTAGTTGTGTGGACGTAGACCCTACCACCCTTGCAATGCCGGGACGGGACGGAGCACGTCGGGCTTTCACCGATGAGGGCGGACATTGTTTGTACTGCACCAAGCACGAAGCGCCGTGAGATGTTCGGCGATTCGCAAGAAGGGCGAGCTGGGGTACTCATTTGTTGCTTGGCTTACTGTAGTCATTTGACCATTGACCACACACCCCTTTCGAGACGGAGCGGGTTGGGGGGGGGGGGGGGGGGTGTACTCATGTCGTGCACGGCCGTAGTCGTATGACCATAGACCCTCGCATCCCTACAATGCCGGGACGGAGCACGTTGGGTTTTCACCAACCAAGCAGACATTGCTTGCACCAAGCGCGAAGCGCTGTGAGGTATTGGGCGAGTCGCATGGAGGGTGAGCTGCATCCTGCTAAGAACCGCCTTTGAGGCGGACTTGCATATGGATGACAGCTTCAATGAGTGAATTTTAATTTCTGGTGGGGCCACTTCCTGAGACAGCAATGGGAGCACTATGTAACCGCCTCGCGAATGCCTTACCATATACACACTACGTGATACGATCATTCCCCATGTGCGGAGCAAAGGTTCTCCACCCCGCACAAATGATCTAACTCGACCGCCAGCTTTGGTGACCGCCAAAAAAAAAAACGGTACCCTGGTTGTCTAGCTCACGCAGTGAGAGGCGTGTTTTACAGCGTCGTTGCCAACCGACGCCAACCCAACCTATAAACATATCACATATTTATAGGGGAAGGGGGGTTGGGGGGGGGTTGGAAGTAAACCACCCGCCGCTATCTTCCTATTTTTGTACTACGTGTGACAGGATTTGATGAACGTCATGCAGCTTCCGGGACGAGAACCCCCCCCCCCCACAAAAACGGGTTGAAAAATAATCTGCTCCGGAAACAAACACCTCAGCTTCCTCGAGTCTACACGCGGGACTTGGACTTGTACGAAGTACTTGTTTCTGCTCTGCAGCTCTTTCCCGCACAGCAACAAACTGTGATGCTAGCGATACGGCGGTCGAGCGGAGATCGAAATCGACCGGCGTTCCCGGGGGGGGGGGGGGGGGGGGGGTATCTCGAGCTCACGTTAGGCTGTGCTCGGACTTCACACTTCGTTCAGACATCTGCACACAATGTCATGCGGCGCGATAACCGCTTCTATTTAGAGCCGTTGACGCGCCGCCAACGGAAACAAGTTCCTATGAAAATTTCAGCCGCCGTCCGCAACGACCTCGAAAGCCTATTGGTTGAACTAAAATAAGCTCCCCCCGCTAGCTCGTCGACGGTTTCACCAGTCTTTCTGCGCAGAGAAACATGCCACTCATGGCTACGACGGCGCCCCAGCCTCCGCGCCCCCCCCCCCATTCCTC
>MEHQ01000463.1:734674-749630 GCA_008828725.1 Saccharina japonica | reverse complement strand
GGGGGGGGGGGGGGGGGGGGGGGGGGCGGCGTACTCATTTGTTGCTTCCCTTAGTTCTTTGATCATTGATCACGCATCCCTTTCGAGACGGAGGGGGGGGATACTCATGTCATGCATGGTTGTAGTCGTGCGACCATAGACCCTCGGCGCGAGCGGGGGGGTGTAAGCCGCATGTCATGCATGGCCGTAGTCGTATAAGCATAGGCCCTCGCATCCCTATAAGCAATGCCGGTCCGGGACACGTAGGGTCAAACCTCGCGGGTCAGGGCTGGTTGGGTCAGGTGAGGGTGACCCTACCCGATGCGACCCGTGAGAGTTTTACAGCCTCCTGATTCGACCCGACCCGACCCGACCTGACTCGACCCGACCCGACCTGACTCGAACCGATCCGACCCGACTCGACCCGACCCGACCCGACCCGACCCGACCCGTGAAGAGCCCCAATCAAGTTGAGGGGCCTCATACTTGCGGCATACCTCCTACATAATGACCGTGCGTCGCCAACAGCAAGGTTCTCCTATGATAGAGAGGGATGCCACCTGCAAGTTTCTGAGCCTTCGTCGCTTGATTAAAGTATAGGAGGAGCTATGCACTACTATTTAGTATTAGTACTATTACCGGGGACCATGTCGGTCGCCCCGATGGTCTAATGGTGCCCTCGAACGCTTCTAAGAGATGATGTCCGGAGTTAGAATCTCACGTGGGTCGGACTTTCGAATTTATTTGCAAAAAATAAATAAAAAAACGGAAATCAACTGCTGAGAGCGCCTATTAATAGTAGCGTGGGTAGGCACAATTCGATGCGAGTCGACAAGGGAAGAAAAAGCTGGAGTCTTCTCGCGATAAAAATGCAAGGCAAGAACCGTGCTCGTAGTGGGGGAGGAGGGAGAGGAGCCTACTTTGTGACCCCGGATCTGAGTTACGACTACGGAGGAGAGAGGAAGGGAGGGCGAAGATAATGAATGGGATGAAAAAAAAAAAAACGAAGTGCATAGGACCTACGGTATGCACGAAAACCTACGAAGTATGTACCGTATAACACGGATAACACACCCCCCCACATAAGCACACCGGGTGATATATTTTTACTTCGTTTTTGTACCGTCGCTTTATCACCGGTGGTACGTTAGATAACACCCCCCCCTACGTGTGTACGCCTGAAAGCAGTATCAAACTCCACACAATTATCACACCACCCGGTTGGTGGATGGATATCATTCACAATTCGCAATCAACCCGCACCGGTATGGACACCAGCATGGGGGCAACTGCTGCGCCCCCTCACAGTGGGCCGAACGAGTCTCTCGGCTTCGACCCCACCTGTGGCTGCTGCTGCCGCGCCTCGGGCGACGATCATGTCGTTTTTCTCTGGGACCAGCGCGCTTACCGGTACTGGCACTAACATTATCACATCTCCTACGTCCGCCGTGTGCCAAGCCCTGGCTACTGGTACCGGTACCGGTACCGGCGAAGCACCTGCAGCACTTGCGGTGCGACCCTCGGGGTTTCTATGGTACCGGTACCGTTAACCGTTTTGCGGTATCGTAGCAAGACGGGAATGTTTGCTGCTATCGACGGGTTTCAAGCGTTTGCATTACCATCACCGGCAATACGGGAGAATAGACTAACAAACTGGTCTTATACCAAGTTTGTCATGCGTTAGCACACCCCTTGCTAACATACCCCCTGCATTATGGCCGGGGTCTGTTCACACTCACACCATAGCAATCATTGATATACCGTTATCACATCTTCTCATGACCACACCCCCTGAATCTGGTCGGGATCTGTTATCTCTCCTTGTCAACCAATAATGCCATTAGCGCACCCCCTCGTTGTCACACCCTCTCGTTACCACACCCCCTAGCTGCAGGGCTCTCGTGCATGGTGTTTATCACCGGGGATGCGTTAGATAGCACACCCCTCCACAACAACACACCCGGTGATAATATTTTTAAATGCCAAGATGTTATCACCGGGGTATGCTTTCTTCCGTGTTATACGGTAGTTATCTATTTGTACTACTGTAGCAATATTTGTTCTTATTCACTGTGCCCCCCCCCAAGAAATATTAGTCAAGTCACGCAAAAAAAACGGATTTTGTTTTCAAGAGAAAAAAAGTGAACGCTCGACCGTATGAGCAATCAAAATCAACCCCATCGCCTCGGTGCACACATTTTCGTTTTGGTTGTTGGTGTTGTCGAAAAAACAAAACGACGATATTGGGTACATGTACGCATATTAAAAAAATTAAAAAAAACAACAGCTGTGAGCTCGAAGATTTCGTCGAAGCTCATCTTTGCAAGCTGAGTATATCTGGTATATACATTTATTTATTTTCCCATCCCGTTTATTTTCCTCGCCCTTCTTTTTATCTCCCCCTCTTTGGTCGTAAGTCAGATCCGGCAGGGTCACAAACTAGGCTCTTCTCCTTCATCCCCTCTACGGTTCTTGCTTTGCATTTTTATTGCGAGAAGATCTCAGCGCTTTCTTCCCTCGTCGACTTGGGTAGAATTTCCGCCTACCCACGCCACGAAGGCGCTCTCAGCAATTGGCTCATTTTTTTTTTATGTTTTGCAAATATAAAGCCAAAATCTCACCACGGTGGGGTTCGAACTCGGGTACCGATGCTATAATAGTAACATTTGAAGCTGACCACTAGACTACCGGGGCGATATATAATATATATATATATACATCCTGCATGAGGACATATAAGACCCGTAAGTTCGCGCGATCGAAGTATCCCACTCAGCTAGCAAATATGAGTTTCGACGAAATCCTCGATCTCACAGCTGTTTTTTTTTTTTTACTTTTTAAATATATAACACATATATATATATATGTATGTGTACAGTAGTTTCTCCGTTAGGAAGCCCTCATTCTCAGTCAGAAACATTTTTCCCTCAAAAATTAAAAACAAAATAAAGTCCTATCTACATATTATATTATATATATAAGTATCTATATATCCCTCTATCGTATCCCCCTACGATAGTCCTCTCCTTTCCGCTCTCAGCAGTTGATTCCGTTTTATATACCGGTATATATTTTTCGCAAACAAACAAAACAAATCCGACCCACGTGGGGTTTGAAGTCCGTTAATTAAGTCTTAGAAGCGTTCGAGGGTACCACGAGACCATCGGGGCTACCGACCTTTATAATATATACCAGTACATGTACAGTAATTTCTCAGTTAAGAAGCCCTGATGCTCAGTCAGAAACACTTTTGCCTCATATGGCAAAACAAAAACGCCTCTATACCTATATCGTATCCCCCTACGATAGTCCTCCCCTTTCCGCTCACCGGCTTCGCGGTCTTAACGGCATAGGTCCGACCCGTCCGCTCGCAGTACCCCTGGTGAACACTGCCGAACCCGCCCTGGCCCAGCAGCTTCCCGATCTTCATCCAGTCCTGTCCGGGGGACAGGGCGTGGGTCGCCAGCTGCCTCGTGCACTCGCAGGCGGCAGCGCTGATGCCACCGATGTGAATTCTCGAAAGGGTCCCCGGGGTCCAGCACGCCTCCAGCTCGCGGTACTGGGGCCGCTTCGCGGCTGACATGCCCGAGATGAGCGCGCCGATGTCTTGCTCCCCCTTCTGTGGCGGAGAAGGCTTCAGCTGGGCCTGCGGCTTTGCTTGGGCAAATCGTACTGCGAGAAACTGATGTTTGGTATTTTTATTTTTATGGAGGTATGTGTGAGTGGGGTTGGGTTGGGTTGGGTTGGGTTGGGTTGGGTCGCATTGGGTCGCGTTGGGGTGGGATGGGGTGGTTGCACAACAACACGCGCCTGTGCAAGTAATTCTGCATCAATCAGGTTCTGGCGCACAAAAAATACACGACAGTTCACACCATTCTGTCCGAGAATATAATCTACATTTGACATTTACGTCAGAGCCCATCCGGGGGATCATATTATTTCGGGCCAGAGTAGACATTTTGACCTATACATGCAGCACAGGGCGCCAACCGTACTGCTGCAAGAAACAAATAAACCACTAGTACTGGGTGCATAAGGAAAACAAGACGCCAATGTTGTTACAGCAAAGAAATTAGTTCGGGAATCGTTACCCTAAACTTAACCTACAGAGTAGATCACACCGATTCTCGACTTATAAATCAAGCCTAGTAGGCCTTACGAAGCCCTCTTTGAGTTTTGTTTTACGGAAATCGCGACGAAAAACAAATTGCCGCAGCAACGAACGGCCCCCTGCGTGATTGGAGAACGCTACAAAATGACCGTCGGAGTTACCATGCGAGGAGGCGTACGGCGCCGCGGGGGCGCGGGCCTAAATGATCCTATCCCGTACTGGCGGGCGCTCACTCTGCTCGTGGATGGTCGGTAACGCCAAAAAGTTGGCAATGCTTGTTAGTCGCTAAAATCTCTATGAATTGGTTTCAAGGAGAAACCTCTAGGGCACAAGAAAAAATGTCCTCCTTGCTATTAGGGAGGACCGTAGTAAATAGGACCAAATATTGTTAGCGAAAATAGAGAAACGTATAGGATTTTATGTGTACCATATACATATAGATCCTGTTAACTATGGCCCCACCGTAAATATTTGGAGGGGCGAAAATAAATTAGAACCCCCAAAAAAGTACCCCCAGACAACACATGTATCCCTACGTTTATGTTTAGAGACGCTATATTTGGTTATGATTACTGCAGTACCGCTCTGTCCCTAAATACAAGGATTATTTCGATTCAATGTTAGTATACAAACGGTTCTTATATTAGTGGCATGTACCCCCCGTAGTTTGCACCAGGTAGGTGTCTTAAGGGAACTCCTGTATGCTTTTGAAATCGGAACGGCATACCCGTATGGGGTTTGCAAATAACATGGCGTTCAATCCCTGGGTCATGGGATCGTTCATCTGCTTTGCACGTCACATGCACAGTCGTATATACGTACCTCTTCGGACCTCCTGGCCGCAGAGTCGTTCTGGAGGAGGCGAAGCATCTCGTCGCTCGCCCTCTGTTCCTGCATCAAGCGCCTCTGAGGATGTTTCCCCCCCCGCCCGCAATCCCCGTTTTGTTTTTTCGTTTTTCGTCCATAAGGCAAGGGAAAAAAACAGAGCAACGCATTTAGGGAGAGAGAGATAGAAAGCACGGGCAATGGCACAACAGAGAAACGTATATATATATATATATATAGAGAGAGAGAGAGAGAGAGAGAGCACGGGCAGGGGTACAAGAGAGCAACGTATGTAGGGAGAGAGAGAGCATAGGCAAGGGCACAGAAGAGCAACATTCATAGGGAAAGAGAGGGAGAGTAGCGAGAGCAAGAGAGAGAGAGAGAGAGAGAGAGAGAGAGAGTAGGGAGGTGGGGGAGGGGATACACTTGGGCAATTGCAACAAAATGACCTGATACATTCGATGCGAGTCAACGAGAGAAAGAAAAGGGCTGAATGAAGTCTTGCCTCGATAAAAAAAATCAAGGCAAGAACCGTAGTGGGGAGGAGGGAGAAACGCCTATTTTGTGCGACCCCGAATCTGACTTAGGACTGTTTCATAGGAAGGAGAGAGAAAGGGAGGGCGAAGACATTGAATGGGATGGAAACAGACAAGTAAATGGAGAAGAGCAGCACACGGTACCGAGACACAAGCAATGGCAGGGGGGGGTTTAGGGTTTCAGGAAGTGTACAACAGAGAACAAACATCATAGTGGCCAGCTTCAAAAGACTACTGGCATTGGTACCCAAGTTCGAGTCCCACCGTGGTGAGATTTTTACTATATTTGAAAAAGTAAAACGGAACCAATTGCTGAGAGCGCCTTCGTGCCGTGGGTAGGCGGAATCCGACGCAAGTCGACGAGGGAAGAAAGTGCTGAAACCTTCTCGCGATAAAAATGCAAGGCACGTACCGTAGTGGGGAGGGGGGAGAAGGACCCACTTTGTGACCCCGGATCTGACTTACGGCTAAAGAGGGAGAGAGAAAAGGAGGGCGAAGATAATAAATGGGATGAACAAACAAAAACAAACAACATCGACACGAAGTGAGACGTGGAAGTGTGGAGGGCTTAAGCTTTATTTTTACCCATCCGCCGGAGGATAAAAAAGAAAAAAGAAACATTGATCACCCATATATACCACTCCCTTCCAAAGAAGAATAAGTGAAACCACGGAGGAAACAGAAGGAGGAGCCCCATTTTCCACAAACGTATCGTTACCTCCTGATGTTATCAATATTATTCTTGTAGAATAAGCTTCAACATTGACCACTCATGAACCACTGATCCCGTCGAAAGATGAAGAAAACCCCCGGAGAAAACAAAACGGAGGAGCCCCACTACGCACAAAAGTCTCATTTATATACCTCCTGATATTGTCAATATTATTCTTGGAGAATAAGCTTTCAGCATTGATCACTCATAAGCCACTCCCTTCGAAATAAGAAGAAAATCCACGGAGGAAACAAAAAAGAGGAGCTTCGTTACGCACAAAAGTCTCATTATCACCTCCTGATAATGTTATTATTACTCTTGTAGAATGAAAGAGCTTCAACGTCGATCACTCATGAACCACACCCTTCGAAAAAAGAAGAAACAGCACGAAAGAAACAAAAGGTAATTACCTGCCGTAATTTTCTCACTATAAATATTACCTCCCGACAATGTATCGTACCTGTTCCATTCCGACTTCAATCGAAACATTTTTGTATACCGCAGCGGTAGCAGTAGTAGTCCCCTCTTATATATATCACTCTGAATCAAGAGATACATCCCCTTTTCCCTTGTCCTACATATACACGCCTTCCCCTCCTGGAAAACCCTCATTTCCCCCCCCCACTCCTCGTCAATGTTCCACCCCCGCACCATTTGGCAGCAGCTGCTCCGGTTCCTTCTCTCCTTGAATGATACCGGGTAGTTTCTCGCTTGACAAGCAATCAACAGATACATCCCCTTTTCCCTTTTCCTACATACACACACTTTCCCCTCTTGGCAAACCCTCATTTCCCCCCCATCCCCCCACTTCTCGTCAACGTTCCACCCCCACACCATTTGGCAGCAGCTGCTCCGGTTCCTTCTCTCCTTGAATGATACCGGGTAGTTTCTCGCTTGACAAGCAATCAAGAGATACATCCCCTTTTCCCTTTTCCTACATACACACGCCTTCCCCTTTTGGCAAACCCTCATTTCCCCCCACTCCTCGTCAATGTTCCACCCCCACACCATTTGGCAGCAGCTGCTCCGGTTCCTTCTCTCCTTGAATGGTACCGGGTAGTTTCTCGCTTGACAAGCAATCAAGAGATACATCCCCTTTTCCTTTTTCCTACATACACACGCCTTCCCCTCTTGGCAAACCCTCAAATCCACCCCACTCCCCCACTTCTCGTCAACGTTCCACCCCCACACCATTTGGCAGCAGCTGCTCCGGTTCCTTCTCTCCTTGAATGGTACCGGGTAGTTTCTCGCTTGACAAGCAATCAACAGATACATCCCTTTCCCCCTTTTCCTACATACACACGCCTTCCTCTCTTAGCAAACCCTCGTTCTCCCCACCCTCCTCGTCAACGTTCCACCCCCACACCATTTGGCAGCAGCTGCCCCGGTTCCTTCTCTCCTTGAATAGTACCGGGTGGTTTCTCGCTTGACAAGCAATCATCAGATACATCCCCTTTCCCCTTTTCCTACATACACACGCCTTCCTCTCTTAGCAAACCCTCATTCTCCCCACCCTCCTCGTCAACGTTCCACCCCCATGCCGTTTGGCAGCAGCTGCTCCGGTTCCTTTTCTCCTCTTATGGTATCGGGTAGTTTCTCGCTTGGCAAGCCCCGCTGGTCAGAAACATTTTTTTTCGCGTGAACGTGTCGCCCCTGCTTCTGATGACCATACCAATCAGAACCCATCACATAGGTAAGCATTTTTTGCTTGTTTATTCTAGTATTTTTACTAAGTACATTTTGGTCTTGGGTACCATGTTCCTCTGTGATAATTAACGTATCTGTACTTAATTTATTTCAACCATCCGTATATACGAAGTATATACTTCATATACGAAGTATATACGTACCCAATTTACATGCGATCATATATATAGAGAGAGAGAAAACATGAAAACGACAGCTGTGAGATCGAAGACTTCGCCGAAACTCGCTATTTGCAAGCTGCGTGGGATACCATTACGGGGGGCCATAGTAAACAGGACGGACCGTATACACTAAAACCTAAGCGTGGGTAAGCAAAATTCGACGAGAGTTGACGAGGGAAGAAAGTGCTGGAATCTTCTCGCGATGAAAATGCAAGGCAAGAACCGTAGTGGGGGAGGAGGGAGAGGAGCCTACTTTGTGACCCCGGATCTGAGTTACGACTAGGGAGGGAGAAAGACGGAAGTGCGAAGATAATAAATGGGATGGACAAATATATATATATATATATATATATATGAACCTATTTTCACTAACAATATTTAGTCCTATTTACTACCCATAACAAACAGGACCTACGGTATACACTAAAACCTATATATTTACTCACCTATTTTTACTAACAATATGTAGTCCTACTTATTACCCATAATAAACAGGACATACGGTATACACGAAAACCTATATGTTCACCTTTTTTTACTAACACTATTTAGTCCTCTTTATTACCCATAGTAAACAGGACCTACCGTATACACTAAAACCTATACATTAACATATTTTCACTGACAATATTTTAGTCCCATTTACCACCCCCCCCCCGTGATACTGAATGCCAGGTATACATACGACTGCTGTACTTTCAAATTTCAGTGTTATCCCTGCTCAAGGAAGTCGGCACGATATATTGGATGCGGCTTAGGACTTAAGAATAGAACGTGAAGAATGCATATTGGGAAGAAGGAGGGAACAAGGACAACAAATGGTGTATATTGTGGATACATCTTGGCGGGAAGCAGACATAGAAGGATGTTAGACTTTGCGCATAGGTTTCCTTGGTTTCCGTGGTTTTCTGCTTTCGGGAATGTTACGAGTGATCAACGTTGTAAGCTCATCATGCTGCACATTGATTGTCGGATGGAAAAGATAATCATAATAATAATAATATATATATATTCCCCGCACGAAACCTTCAAGCTCCTATATACGTACCGGCGGGGACACTCTGTCGGCTATGGAACAAAACAAACTACCTGTAATTTCGTAGTGCGTGATGTTTCTTTGCGGTGACTCAAAATGGTTAGTCTGCTATTGCGGGGGGGGGGCATAGTAAACACTAGTAAATAGGACCAAATATTGTCAGTAAAAATAGGTAAACAGGGAAATATATAGGTTTTGTGTGTACCGTAGGTCCCTATTTACTATTACGGGGGACCATAGTAAATAGGACCTGCGGCAAACACTAAAACCTATATATTTATCAATTTTTACTAACAAAAATTGGTCCTATTTACCATGGTCCTCCGTAATAGTGTTTACTATAGTCTCCCGTAATAATCTCGGCCTTCGATTTATTAAGGTGAGTATGAACCACTCGATCGGTCGGACTCGCAGGTGACGTACGTACTGTAGTTGCAACCATTTTAGAAAATGGTAAACAAGGGGGGGGGGGAGGGAGGGAGTTTGACAAGCCATGCTGTATGTCGCGGCTTCGACGGTAAAAAAAGAAAAAAGAAGAAAGAAAACGGGAAAGAAAAAACGAAATTCAATGGAAAACAAACCAAAGCAAAACAAAAACTAAACAAAACAAAACGAACAAAAACTCAACTAAAAAACAAGACAAAACAAACAAACAAACAAACAAACAAACAAAAACTCAACTAAAAAAACAAACAAACAGACAAACAAACAAACAAACAAACAAAGAAACGAAGACACAAACAAACAAACAAACAAACAAACAAACAAACAAACAAGCAAACAAACAAACACACAAACAAACAAACAAACAAACAAACAACCACACAAACAAACACACAAACAAACAAAAACCAATTTAGTCTATGGTCATACAACCACGGTCATGCATAAACACAAAGTACCCCCCCTCCCCCCTCCCCCTTACACACACCTTATGCTCCTTAAGCTCGGCCTTCAAGTGGTAAACGTTGTCATCCTCGTCGTCGTGCCCCCCCGCCCCCCCCCGCCCCTCGGCTTGGCTAGAACTGAGGACACAAAACCCCAGCCGAGCCTTCAGGGCGTCCACCCGCTCCTGCTCCTTCGACTCCAGGCCGCTCAGGCTCGCGCTCTCTCCGTCCTGGCTGCTGAGCTCGTTCATAAACCCCAGCTGCGACTCGAGGGCGCGGATGTGCTCCCTGGTCCGGAGCTGCTCCTGCTGGGCGCGCCACTCCACGTCCCGCTGGTTGGCCCTCTGGTTCTCGTCCCTCTCTCTGGCCAGCGCGCAGACCTGCTGAATGCATTGCTGGTGCCTCTCCCGGTGCCTAGCGGCCGCCCTGGAGGCTGCGGCCGAGCCACCGAGGAGCTCGGCCCGAGTGTTCAAATCTACCGCCCTCGGCACTACCTGGTGTGGTGTAGGCCGGTCGGGCGGTGGGAGGGGGGGGAGGGGAGGGGGGGGACATCGGAGACCTTCGAGGTGGGTTTCTCAATGAATATGTCTTTTATTTTCAAGCTCTGGGGGGGGCGGGAACCTCTGAGGTTGGGTATTTACTGTTTTTTACAGGGGGGGGGGGGGGTACTATGGCGGGGAACAGTGGGGATAATTTGTACGTTTTGACACTACCGAGCAGGCACCAGCGGGCGGTGTACTCGTGTCATGCATGGCCGTAGTCGTATGAGCGGGGGGGGGGCGGGGGCGTACTCATTTGTTGCTTGCCTTAGTCATTTGACCATTGACCATGCATCCCTTTCGAGACGGAGGTAGTCGTACACCTGCTGAGCTACAGGGATAAAATGTCGATCGATTATCCAGCCCAGGGTAATCCTTAACCCCCCCCCCCCAGGCGGCGAAACAGGAAGGGGATAGGATTGGCAAAAAGTTTCTATGTAATATATGGAAACAACGTACTGAGCGCCCAACTGTTGGAGGTGTCTGTATTGGCAATATGAACGGTGCTCCGTCTCGAAAGGGATACGTGGTCAATGTTCAAATGACTAAGGCAAGCAACAAATGAGTACGCCTCAATGTTCAAATGACTTAAGGCAAGCAATAAATGAGTACGCCCCCCCCCTCTGAATGGCTGGATCTTTGGGACGTCGGTACCGTACACGGTCCCGTGAAGTTGATCTTCTCGCTTCGTTTCAATACCTGGGGAACCAGGGCGACATGCTTTTTAGGGACGCACGCGCAAGCGTTTTTCTAAAAGAAACGTTCGAAGCGCAGATTCGAACCCGTGTCCTCGACAACGTCAACTAAGTGTGAAGGTGTTACCTCCTGAGCTATAGGGGTAGGATCGATCGATTACCCAGCCCAGGGTAATAATATAAACACCAGGCATCTATCTGCTCTGGACGATCTAGATCGTGGAACTGTGATTTAACGCGAGGCGAAGTGACAAGAACAACCGACCCCAACATTGGAAACTACAGTCAAGACCAACACGGCATACTTGGGCCGACAAGAGTATCCACGTGCAGGCATGCCTATTAAGCATGCCTTTGGTGTTAACTTACTTTCGCCTGGAAACAAAAGCAGAGGAGATTAAAAGCTCTGTTATCCCAAGAGCCGATGCGAGACATCTGGCGTGGGAAGGCATCAGCATTGCCCTTTTCTTACGATAATTCCGAATACGAATGAATGTCATCCACAGGTAATACGAAAACGGACCAAATACCTATCCTGATATAATTACCGGCCTTCCAAGCAAACGGACCGATTACCTATGCTGAGGTAATTACCGGCCTTCCAAGCAAACGGACCAATTACCTATGCTGAGGTAATTACCGGCCTTCCAAGCAAACAGACCAATTACCTATCCTGAGGTAATTACCGGCCTTCCAAGCCCATACTGTTACAGGGAACCCATGATTTATCCGATGTCGTGATGTGTGGTGTGTGATAGCTTCATTGCTCCCGATCTAGGGGGGGGGACAGATAGCTTGATTACCCCGATCACATCATGTCATCGGGGCATGCTTGCTCTCAGGCAGCGGCGACGCTCCCGCGACACAACGCGGAAAATGTTGTGTACTGCTTGTAGACTCGGATACAGGTAGAGGCAGTTTGCAAGGGCTCTCGGCGGGGACGATGGTGTGTACTACTTGTAGACTTGTATATATATAGGTAGTAATATATGCATTTATTAAGGGCTCGGATCGGACAATGCTGTGTACTATTAATAGTATACTTGTAGGGTTGTATGTAGGGAGAGACTTTTTGCAAGGGCTCGGAGTGATGTCCGCCCAAGAATCGCCGCCATTGAGGTCGAGTTGGGACCGTTCTTTCCTAAGGGAGAAGGCCTGCTTCTATTTAGAAAAATTAAAAAAAAAACGACAGCTGTGAGATCGAGGATTTAATCGAAACTCATTTTTGCAAGCTGCGTGGGATACTTCGGTCGCGCGAACTACGAGGTTTGAGGGGAACAGAATCTGACAGCTGTGGAACTCAAGGGAGGTCACATATATATACGGTGTACTCCCTGAATGTGTTGCAGTAGATCAGTAGAGATCCAGCCCAGGCCTGATGCTCGGGTTCGTGCGGCTCACTTGCTGCACATGCGGTGTATTATACACAGTACCTGGTATAGAGTAGTAGAGTTCGTACTGGTAATGTGTGCTCGTATGCTACTTGAAGTATACGAAAATATATTCCTGGTATTCATAGTAGAGTAACTATATATTTATGTTGTACCATAATGCGCTCGTATGTTATATGGGTAGTTCGTAGCGCCTGTGTCTCCCTTACGTTATCTGATAAACTTACGTACCTATAATTTACTTGTAATAAGTACTCGTACTTCGACGAAGTAAAAACAACTTCGTGTGTGCGTGAGTGCCACCGATTGAGTGGCTGATACTCAACTTTGTAAGCTGCTATCAATACTAATGCTAATGACTAATTAAAAATAACGTTATTATAATACGTCAACTGTGAGTTCGACTGATTGAGTAGTTGATACTCAACTTTTCAAGCTGCGTACGTACGTAGAACGTTTGTCCTATTCGTAAAACATGTCATTTGTAGTTGTAGTATTCGTGTGTGATTCGTGATGTATTATAAGTACACTATTAATAGTATAGTTACTACGCGTACAGTTATATAATAATCCGTTCGCGCGTGTTTTGTGTGTATTCAATGACTCTCCTAGATACTGTTGTACTGTAGTTCAAACCGACGCGTACTGATGCGGTACTCGTACACATTGAACACACACGGGAGGGAGTCTCTCTCGGTGGAACTATAGAAGAAGCGACCGCGAAAAACTACTACTACTATACTCGTAGGCATCCGTGGGGTTTGCCGTCACACAGCGGTCGCGGTTCTCCCGCCCCCATTTTTGCTGTTGTACGGGTGGGTGTGGCACTACGTTGGCCGCCCTGAGGAGCAACATGAATGGGATGTTCTCAGAGCAGCCTCAGGCTCAGCAGCAGCATGTGTCTACGTGTCTACGTACCTGGTATTAATAGTAAAAATCAGACTCGTCATCGCACGCGTACTCGCACTCGTACTGGTTCAGGCAGGGAAGAAAGAAATGCGGTTCAACTTCGGTCGCCCGTACTTTCAAAAAAACACATGCTACGTACTGTGTCCGTAAATGTAAAGATCGTTTTATATACATATTTATATACAAACGATCCTTACATTTACGGACATAGTGGTATGGTTGTCGTTGAGAAGGCATGTGGTGTGCTCTCGAGACGACACACCAGCAGCTTCCTGGCTAGAAAAGCGCCACCAGACGTCCAGCTGCAAGGCGCACACGCACGTGCTCACCACCGCGAGCCAACCACGAACAACCGCACTCACACATCATACGCACCGAGCGACCCCGAAGCGACCGAGCCGACCCGAGCTGTCCTGTGTCCGGGGAACGAACGAACTTAATTTCCTTTTGCCCCAAGCAAGAACATTTTTGAACTCGGTAGGACCGCCGTCATCAACCACATTTGTTCTCTACTAACAACGCCGGCTAGATGCTCACCTCCTGCGTTACGCCATCCTTATCCCCCCACCACGTCTGACCTCCTCCTTGAGTGGCGTGTCCCTTGGGGCTCGCGGCCCTGTCGGTCGGGCGCATGGTTCGCTCACAGCAGCAGAGCCAGCAGCAGCAGTAGCAGCAGCAGCAGGGTCCTTATGCAGCAGCAGCAGCAGTAGTATTGCAGTCAGCAAGAGCCTGAACTATGAAATATCCAAACGAAGATGACGAAAAAAGCGTCGTGCTGGCAGCGGCACCCTGTGGTGGCCGTGCCACTACTGCGAGCGCCGACGGCAGCCCTCCCTACCTCGGCGACCGCTACGCTACGGTGGTTGCGCCTGGTCTGACTACGTTGTGTGCTGTTCTTCCCCCAGGCGGTGCTGGTGAAGTGCCGAAAAACACGGCTGAGAGGTGTCGGAACGAAGTGAGAAAGCGGAAAACCGATGAAGGCGTTTGGGTTCTTGCGTTTTGTATCGTTTGTATCCCCGTATATCCGTCAGTTAGTTAGTTTTGCAGCCGCCGTAAATCCGGGAACTGATAATCACGACTACGTAGGCGAGATTTAAATCACGACTACGGGGACGTTTACGACCCATCCCCGGATTTCAGGCCTTGCGTTTCGGGGTGAAGATAGGGTCAGGGTTGGGGATAGGGTTAGGGGTATTGTAAGTTGCCGGTCTTTTGGGCTGTGAGAACTACAGCGACAGGACTTTACGTGATAATTACGTAGCAGTTTAGTGTTTATTCAGTAAGGAAGACGCTGGTGCAGGGCTCAGCTGTTGTTGCACGCTCGTCTGTGAAATTTGGATGGTGTGCTGGAGAGGACGACTGCAACGGGAAAATGCGAAACGCAAGGCCTAAAACCCGGGGATGGGTCGTAAACGTCCCCGTAGTCGTGATTTAAATCTCGCCTACGTAGTCGTGATTATCAGTTCCC
>MEHQ01000463.1:677794-733580 GCA_008828725.1 Saccharina japonica | reverse complement strand
GCTGCTTCCGAGTGTTTTATTGGTTCCGCGAGAGTTCGTCTTCGAACAACGGCCAACTGCCAACTACCTGCTTCATTTGATGCTATGAGCGCCAGCGATGTGGCTGCGTGCCAGCTGTATGCCTCTGCTGATGGGTGTTGTGTGTACAGCAGCTGTAGCGCTGCGGCAGCGTGGTTGCTTGTGGTTGCTCAAGTTGTGATGAAATTCAAATTGTGTGGGTTTCCACAGGCTTTCAAGTGCATTTCTGAGCGAGGCAGGTTCTCAAACTTTGCCTCGCAGGGCGGATTTACGGCGGCTGGTTAGTTTTGGGCCTTCTAAACAGATCAGATCCAGATCCTGAGATACCCCGCAATCCATTACGAGTACGACTCGGAACGATATAACTTGGATATGAACACGGTCCAGTTCGTTTTGTGGTACAGATGCTACGTACGGACACTGGATGGGTGTGCTGGATGCTGGACACGCTCGCTGAACGTCTCTAGTGAGTACCCTTTGGTATATACTGACGCTGTGTACTCGTAGAAAGAGCGACAAACATGTACTCGTATACAACTACATGAAGACTTTACAGACTTGGTGAGGTACAGCAGTATACGAGGTATACCCGTGGTACGTATTATTGTAGTTAGTTGTAGAACGTACCCATGATACGAGTCGTATCATGTCTGGTACACGGCAAATAATATGTGCATGCACTGGTGCTTGATGTGCTCCTTCCTACAGGCTTCGTTGTTTGTGTGAATTCTCCGATCTTCTCTGTGTACTCATCGACATCCAGCGCATACATCTAGTTAGTGTTCGTGCTGACGATTCTTCAGCCTCTAGGTAGAGGGGTTTACAACAACTTAAGCCCTGCGGCCAAAAACTGCGAGACAAAGATGGCAATGCACCGCAAGTAAACGGTGAAATGGGAGTAGGCAATGCAACGAACGCCAAATAATTGAACATAGTCTTGACACAGCTTGAACGAAAAACGCGGCCATAATAAGCATACGAAAATCACCTCACTCATCCTTTCTTATACTCCCTTTTGTCTCTTCCGTGTCTGTCTTCGCTCGAGGCGGTCTCAGCACGATCTATGTAGATCTGTAGTAGCACAGGAGGAGTGGCCACATACATGCATCATGATATCTCAACTTCACAGCTTTTGAGCAAAGAAGACGCTATACGACGTCACACAGAGTGGGTACCCCTACTAAGGGAGGCTTTTGGTACAGGCCGAAAACACCTCTCTTAACTATGACGGGGGACCCTATTAATAGTAAATAAGAACCTACGGTGCACACAAAAACCAATATGTTTATTTGTGTATTTTTACTATTAATAATATTACTGTAATAACAAAATATTTGGTCCTATTTACTATAATGATGGTCCTCCGTAATAGCACTATCTCTTATTAGACCTATTTGAAACTCGAGCTTATGCCTTATGTCCTTCCAAAGGGAAGAGTCAGGCCATTGAATATTTGGCACTATAGAGCCACATTTACCGCAACGTCTAAAACTCAGCATATGCCATTTGTTTAAAAAACGGTGGATCTTTTACGAAGGACACTGACATAATTTTCCAGGATTTATTATTCTTTTGGGCTTTCCACTTTCAGCAGCACGCGTTCGTGAAGAGGGACTTTTTTGTGTTGTGTGCTCGGAGAGTGCACACCAGGCTTGAGCACGTGCAGGTGCTGGCATAGTCAAAGCAAGTGAAGGCAAAGCTTGAGGGCCTGCTGGGCCGGGCCCATCACGGAACGAGGTGGCAGCGCTTGGGGCGCAGGGGCCGTCCGGACCCAACACACCATGCGCACGCTCACCACCCGTAACCTGGGCGTTGGTGCACGGCATGTCTGTGCGCAAGCCCAGCGGCTGGCGCACACCGGCCCCGGTGTTGAATCCGGGAAGGCGGGGAGGAGAACCGTAGCTGTTGACGCTCGGACGTAGACCGATGAACTGGGGTGACCTCGGCTGTGCGGGATAACCCTCGCCGGTGGCAGCACGCCTGCTGTTTTGGTAGCCTCCTGGTAGCGGGTCCATGCTCGTACTATGGGCAGTTTGCTCGGGCGTAGGCCGTAAGTCGAGGGTAGTTGTGCTGCTGCCCTGTGCTGCTTTGCTTTTAGTCCTGTGATGCTTGTGCCCTGCTGTGGTGCTTCGATTGTAGGATAAATTGCTGAGAAACTTCCCACCAAGTAAAACTTATGTACTTGCTCGAAAAAGTGACCAAGTACATATTTTGAGAAGAGCCAAATATCACGGTGGTCGTTATGTCGAAAATAAGCGCCTATTTTGGCGACGTTTGAAACTCGATATGACCTTTTTTCGGGAAGAACCATATATAAGCTCCTATTTTGAGTTTCAAATAGCTCTATTATGCACAGTGTGGGAAGCATGCAGCTTATTATTAGCGTACGCGGATCCGAGGGTTGCTAATTACCACTTATTCGAGAAAATGGTTGATACTGCTGTAGTATATACACTACTGCTAATAATATACGGCGTACGAGACGAGACTATATATAATACCTAACCTTAACCCTACCCCTGACTCTAAGTCAATCAGACTAAGCCTAAAACCCTGACCCTAAGCCAATCAGGCAAACCCAAACCCCGACCCTGAGCCAATCAGACCAACCCTAACCCTGACCCTAAGCCAATCGGACCAAACTCTAACCCTGACCCTAAGCCAATCACACCAAATCTCGAAAAAGTGGTAAGTTCTATCCTACTGGCGGATCCAGCCGATTTTGGCCTCTCTTAACTGTAGTATTGATATTGTTGTCGTAGCGTGCCCTCTTGTAATGGTATGGGCTAAGGGGCACTACCGCCCGCCCCGCGAGGGAGAGGCGAATGCCTTGCTGAAGAATACATAAGAAGGATAAACCACAAATAACGATACAGTCCTGTGCCACAGTATGAGTAGCCATATTACCCTGACCGCCCCCCTCGGCTGCTTCCTTTTACTTTTTTCTCTTTCATCCTGCCGACGCCCTCCCCCGCCAGAGTCGAGGGGGGCGGTCAGGGTAATATGGCTACTCATACTGTGGCACAGGACTGTATCGTTATTTGTGGTTTATCCTTCTTATGTATTTTTCAGCAAGGCACTCGCCTCCCCCTCGCGGGGCGGGCGGTAGTGCGCCTTCCCCGTACGGTGTCAGTTGTTTCCTTCTTGGTGCCAGTTGTTGCCTTCTCGCCCCCCCCCTCGCCTTGTTGGCGACTCATGGGAGGTCTCTGACGTTGGCTTCGTTCACAGCACCTGCGTTTACGTTCGATTGCCTTTCTTTGCGATTTTTCCGGCTTGTTAGGCTAGCAACTTAGAGGTGTGGGAGGGGTTTTGAGGAGCCGCATCTTCGACTCATCATGTTCTAATTCAGGGAACTGGGATTTCCCCGTTTTTCCCATATTTCTGCATACGGCCCATCAAGGTGGGCTAGTGTAATGGTATGGGCTAGGAAGGCCGGTAATTACCTCTGTATAGGTAATTGGTCCGTTTTCGTATAACTTGGATGGCATTCGTATTCGGGGTATTTATAAGATCTGAGGGCCATATGTGAAGCCCGTCCCGAGGCAGATGCCATCTGGCTCGGGGATTAATTAATACAAAGCTGCTTCTCTTCTACGCTTGACTCTATGGAAAGTGAGCAACACCAAGGATGATTAATAGACAAACCTGCAAGGGGATACTCTGTGTCTCACCCAGTCTTATCACACTCTCGTAAGTCGGGGTACCTAGTGCTTGCCGTTAAGACTGGAGATCGGTCTTTTTTCATGCATCAAGGCCTCACCCCTCTTGGCACTTCAAGAGGACAGAAACTTGGCGACATGATATACACGTGACAATTACAACAAATCAGCGTAGTACCAGGTATATATATAGGCCACACTGTCATGGCATCCCCGTTTGCCCTGTATTGTTGCGGAGGCGTTACTATTTATATATTCCTCTGAGAAGAGGAATACTTGCCCTCCTGCTGCAGAAGCGTATCTTCACAACACATTGCGTGATTACCCGATTATACAACTATTAATAAACAGCCGATTTTCCTAATTGAGAACTGCCTTTCCGATGAGAATGAAAATCGAAAATATTGGTTTTTGATTTGTAAGAGATGTACTTCCCTTACAGTCATTTTTTTCGCTGTAAACTATTGTCATTTTTGACACCCGTCGATGACAAAAAAAAAAACGAAATCGGCATCGGCCGTCTTAAGATATCGAGGGTCCCAGAAAATCTGTATTTATGAGCGAGGGACCTCGCTCATAAATGCAAATTCCCTTAAATCCTTGATTTTTCGAGCCTGTCAAGGCCGATTTCAATTTTTTGTTCGTGGATCGATACCTACCATCGAGGAACATATTTTCTAGGTCAGATTTTGATCGTGAGCCAAATACAACTCTTGAACAATAACAAAGTACTAAAATCGATTTTCATTGTCATCGGAAAGGCAATTCTCAATTAGGAAAATCGGCTGTTAATAGGTGCTGTCCCCGATGAGTTATAACGGGGGGCGCACAGTAAATAGGACCAAATATTGTTAGTAAAAGTAGGGAAATGTATAGGTTTGTATGCGTACCCTACACTGTAGGTCCTATTCACTATGGCTCCCTGTAGTAGTTACAATGCAAGGAGTCGTACGTAGGGCACGAGCGCAGCACATGACCACATGCCTACCTACCTACTACCTCCCTGTGTACCTGTCACTGCTGGGCGTTCACTAAAACGCTGCTCGTAGTAGACGGTTGCTAACAGCCAATTTTTACACATTTATTTATCCTTCCATTTTTTAGTGTAGGGGGCGGACAGACAAGAGGTCGAATCGCGTACGTATGCTATATGTACTGTTGTAACATTTTTTTTTGAGTTTTGAGAGCTTTCAGAGAATTGGTCACAACACTATACAGCAATCCCACGGCATAGGGGTACCACTTTTAGGCTCAATATTTTCTGACCGGTTGTTGTGCTCCTCACGCGGGTAACCACCGGATACTGTTAGTATTTCACTGGTATATTTGTTTTTGGGCTACCGCATTGTTGGAAGGTTTGGTCGGGTTGCGCAAACGAATGTTTCCGAAGCCATGTTCCGGGTGAGATATTGAGCTCCTCATTTAAGGAGCTCAGAAAATTCTGCTGCGCCCCTATCGTGGGATGATTCTATATATACACACACAAAATTGTGACATAACAGCCGATTTTCCTAATAATTGAGAATTGCCTTTCCGATGAGAATGGAAATCGATTTTAGTACTTTGTTATTGGTTAAGAGTTGTATTTCGCTCACGATCAAAAATTGACCTAGAAAATATGTTCCTCTATGGTAGGTATCGATCCACGAAACAAAAAAATGAAATCGGCCTCGACAAGCTCGAAAAATCAAGGATTTAAGGGAATTTGCATTTATGAGCGAGGTCCCTCGCCCATAAATACAGATTTTCTGGGATCCTCGATATCTTGAGACTGCCGATGTCGATTTCGTTTTTTTTTTTGTCATCGACGGGTGTCACAACTGACAATAGTTTGCAGTGAAAAAAAAGACTGTAACGGAAGTACACCTCTTACAATTCAAAAACCAATATTTTCGATTTTCATTCTCATCGGAAAGGCAATTCTCAATTAGGAAAATCGGCTGTTACATGGATGTTTGAACATGAAAGAATGACGCGTGTGTCGAGGCTCTGTCTCTGTGGAGAGAGATGGCAGAGGTGGCACCGAAGTGTCTGTGAAGATCACTTGTGTAGAAGAAGAAAAGTCATGGGTTGAAAAGGCGCCTATTTGGCCATAATGGAAAGAAGATTGACCTCAGGGAGATCGATGGAAAAGGAAGAAGAGAAGAGAAGAGGAGTGGAAAGTGGAGAAGAGTAGAGAAGTAGAGTGATCGAGGTGGGCGGTGCCTGCACCTGATCATCCCGGTGCAATGCCCATGCTACGGGCAGTTACATTCTACCGTAGTTGGTACTGTTCCCTGTAATGTTCTCTACAACGTTATAGGAACGTTCTAGCAACGTTCTAGCAACGTTCTCAGCATCGTTCCTGATGAAGATGCTTGGGACATACAATGTGGCGCACTACGAGTAAGACAAACTCGTAATATATCCGCATCTTGCAATAACCCGAATATCTAGACTAAGATACTCACATACTCGTATCAGTGCGTAGTGACTGCACACCACAATATATACGTATGGATCTCAACGTCCATATGCTAACAGAACACTTGATAACTACACCGAGCTTCATTTATAAAAAATATAGACCTCCCAGGTATATGTACAGCAGTCTATAGCTCTGCTGCCACATTCTTCTTCACCATGACACGCACAAAAAAGGCCCTGCCGTGCGTACGCGTGGGTCTCAAAAAGGCGTACTGAACCATACCTGATACAGAAGTGGGGGCGGCGGTTTAAGTACAGATCGATCCAAGATCGTAAGGGTTTCAGAGAGATCAAAATCGCTTGATGGCACACCTGTCTCGTCTTACAGCGAAATGGTGTGCCCATTTTAACCCCTTAAGAACTGGTCCCCCGTTTTTGGGGACAGCCTACTTGGAATTAGTGTGGGATAAGTTTTTCAGTTCTGAAGTGGGTTAAGACCACACACATGTAAGTAAATCGGCTTTTCACCCAGAAAAAAATGCTTGGAACTACTCGTACAGGCAGTAGTATGGGATCATTGTTTTTTTTTCAGTGTACGTAGCAAAAACATGGGACCCAGACGAAGATGTAAGACCACGAAAATTGGCTCATCACGGGGTGAATTGTCTTAAAACGGGGTAGATGGTCTTAAAACGGGGTGAATGGTCTTAAAACGGGGTGGATGGTCTTAAAACGGGGTGAATGGTCTTAAAACGGGTGAATGGTCTTAAATTGGGTACACCACCGCTGTACTGGAAACACAAGCTATTAATATCATACTTGATTACCCTCATCTTCGAGTTCAAGGTAGGTTGTTGTATTTTCGGGCAGAAAGTGGTGTGCAGATACAAGAGAGGCTATGATACGTAGGAGAGGTTTCACTTCGACTGGTACGCTTTTCGCTCGCTGAAACCGTATAGCCCTCCACCACTCTACATACTGTTAAATAACATCGTGGGTATTAATCCCACATCTCCCGTAGATCGTTGCCGACATCGAACAATAAGCACACAGACGTGGAGCGTTTGCTGTATGTTCTAACGAACGCCAGCGCTCAAACCCAGCGTACCTATTGCGGTAAAACGAAAACAGTCCTCGTCGTTTGTGCAATTTTTACACAAGACAAGACATCATTATTGCCACATCACACTCATTCGACCGGCCCTCGACCAAAACTTGGACGTTCTCGTCAGACAAATCGCACACAACACAAGATAGATGCTTGTGCCCCCCACCCCATTATTTCCGTCACAAAAACGTATTATACACCAGGACCCACACCACCCAAGCCCCCAAAGCCCACAAAAAAAACCAAAACGCCACAGACACCACGACGCAAAACCCCCCCCCCCCCCCCCCCCTCCCAAGAAGCGCTAACAACAGCGCGCGCGAGACACTATCTATATATTTATCAAAAGCACGTCCTGGGGTAAACAGGCAAACCCACATAAGGGGCGGGGCTTGCGTGCCCCCCCCCGACCCCCCTCCCGCCGTCACGCAAAACATTCACCACAACAACAACCAAACAAATACTCGACTCCGTGCCCCCCCCCCTCCACCCCGCCACCAACAGAAGTAAAAAGCGCGCGCGGAACAAATACGTACGTACGTAGCAAAAACAACTAACCTGTACGTACGTATTATCGGAAATGGGCCCACTTTCAACCCCGTAAGAGAGCCAATCGGTTTTGAAAACTGAAAACGTTCATTTTCAGTTTTCAGAACCCATCCGTAAGAGATGGCCTGAGTGGGTTAAGACGCGCTCAAAACAAAAAACGATTTTCCTTCATTCATTCGTAGAGCGTATTTATCTTGGTACTATAATGGCCGCATCGCACCCCCTTTCACGGTAAGTGTGTGTGTGTGTGTGTGTGTTTTTTTTATTTTACCCCATCGATATCCAGCAGGCCGCATATATATTATATTTACAAAAACAAAACAAAACAAAACAAAACAGAACAGCTCGTACGATTTCATAGCGGTGAGATCGAGGATTTCGTCGAAACTCATCTTTCCAAGTTACGCGTGTGATATGATACTTTTTTTTTTTTTTTATCGTGCGTACTACGAACGTACGGGTTTTGTATGTCCTCATCATGCAGGGTGTAGGTGCATACATCCTCCTGTATTACGAGGACGAGAGCACCATCGGTGAAGCTGCAGAATTCGTAGGTATGTACGCTCGTAGCGTCCTTCTTGACACCTTCGTCTTGCTACAGGGGAACATGGTACCAAGTCAGAACCAAAAGATGGCTGGGGGTATACGAATACATATATGGTTTTACACCCAATCGTGGGGTCTGATTACTACTAACCTACTAATGCCCCCCCCCCCCCCCCCCCCCCCCCCAACGCCCCCCGCCGTAAATAGGAGACCGGTGTTTGGGGTTTTGCATGTGCATGGAGGCCTGTGTTGGCCTTGACCGCGTGGGGGGCCCATTTTAAGGGATTGTGGCAACAACAAAAAACGATCGTAGCTTTCGATGTTATCAACTGTGTACGAGCAAAAGCGCGAGCGCCCATCAGGTACAAGTGGGGTAGGATAAGGTTGCCTCCCTTCGTTCCATACGATTCTCTCTCTCCTCACACACACGAACAAACAAACAACGGAACATTCTCGGAAGTTTCCCTATCTCTACAGAATATTCTCGAAAGTTTCCCCATCTCTACGGAATATTCAAGGAAGTTTCCCTATATCTCTAATCTTCCTCCTCCTCTCCCTTTTCGTAGCGGAGGGGCGGCGGCTTACTGCGGGGCCAAAACCGCGCGGTCTCCTACTATTGTAACAATGGCCTATAATTTGCCATCTTGCCTTCGACTGACTCAATCAAGACTACGGGGTGTAGAAATGCAAGAACAGGAGGCAGAAAGACGCTCCCATCATGAACCAAGCGTAGAACAGCCGGAACGCGCCCCCCCGCTGAACCGCCTTCTCGAGGTGTTGCCCTCCCCGCACCAGCTTGTCGTTCGCCGAAACAGCCGCGTCGAAAACGTGCTCCATGCCTCCTTGCTGCTCCACGACTTTCGAGGCGAAGAGGCCCATGAGGCCCGAGATCTGTGAGCCACAGGGAGACCAGTGTGTGTTTGCAGAAGCGGGGAAAGACACACAGACAAGAGTAGTGAGTATACAGACACACACACGCTCCCCGAAAAATTCAGCCTCGGATTGTGTTCTCCTCATACGGGATGTTACGTACACCCTGCATGAGGACATATGAAACCTTGTAAGTACGCGCGATCGAGGTATAGCCCACTCAGCTTGGCAAAGATGAGTGTCGACGAAATCCTCGATTTCACAGCCTGATATTTTCTAGTTTTATACATAAATATTGGTATATATTTATGGAAAACACTTGAAAAAAACTTAGGGAAAAAAAAAACACGTCAACTGTGAGTTCTCCCGGTAAGTCGACACTCGATGTTTTGTCTAATTTTATAAATACATACGAAGTATATATTTATGGAAAAACTTGAAAAAAAAACTTGAAAAAGAAAAACACGTCAGCTGTGAGTTCTCCCGATAGGTCGACACTCAGCTTTGCAAGATTCGTTCTCTAGCTGCAGAAAAACGGCCACCATAGCTTGTTTTTTGGGGCGAAAAACAACACAAGACACCAACCAACAGCGACAACACCAACAACTTAATCGTTCCGTTTTTACATGTTCAGAAATGGAAGCAAATAAAAGAAGCGGAGGCTTTGTACTGACGCCGATTGGTTGGTTGCTCGTCTCTTTTGGGGAGGCGTATTCAATACGGGGGGGGGTCGTGTCGTGCGGCCGGCCGCCATCGGCCACTCGCGGTGATTGCATTGGCTGCGGCGGATTTCATTGGTCGCAATGGGCCGCTTGTACAGTGTCATACCTCGGACAGATTATCTACGGATAGATGATCTACCGATAGATCACGATCTAAGGTAAATTATCTACAGCTCATAATCTAGATAATCTACAGATATATCCTGATCTAGATAATCTACAGATATATCGTGATCTAGATGATCTACAGATATATCATGATCTAGATCATTTATAGATAGATCATGGTCTAGACCGTCTACATAGAGATCACGATCTAGATCATCTACAGATACATCATGATCTAGATCATCTACAGATACATCATGATCTAGATCATCTACAGATAGATCATCTACAGATAGAATCGTCTACAGATGATCTAGTTCCTCGCCTTGCCAATGTGACAGGTTGTGCAGGATCTGCATAGTACAGATCCAACCCCAGGAAACATAACATTGTGTTACAACAGTAGATGCCGCAGAGTATACGGCTCCCACCCGGTAACATGACCTAGCTAACACAACTCAGGGATTCATCTGCACAGAATGATCTAGAAAATCAAGTGAGAATGATCTATATGATCTGTGTGATATATCTGTAGATGATCTGCCCGAGGTGTGGATAATTTTCATTTTTTTTTTTTTTTCTCGTCCCATTTATTACCTTCACTCTTCACCCTTCCTATCTCTTTCCTTCCGATTAATAATATTAATAGTCGTAACTCAGAGACGCGGTCACAGAGTAGGCGCTTCTCCTTCCTCCCCGTACTACGGTTCGTGTCTTGAATTTTTATCGCGAGAATACTTTAGCCCTTTCTTTCCCTCGTTGCCTCACATCGACTGGGCTATGACGGTCCTCTTTTGTTGTTGTTTTCTTGTCAATTTTTAACGTGCGGCGTGGGTGGGCACAGCGAGCGCACGCCAGTCGAAGTAGGCCCAGAAAAGCCGCCACAAAGCAGCGCGGGTGCTTCATTCCCCTGCACAGCGGCGCTTCTACCTTTTCGTCCTCACGTGTCGGGGTAATTGATGTGAAGTCGGCCAAAAACACTCCTCCACGCACGCTGTCGCCGTATTAAACCATTCTCTCGGCGATAGCCCCCAAGGGCAGTGGATAGCCTAGCGCTCTGCTGCTACACACATACGCACACGCATTCTGACAAGCACACGCACACTCTCTCTCTCTGTCCTTCTCTCCCTCTCCCTCTGTCGGTATCTGTGTGTCTGTCTGTGTGTCTGTCTGTCTGTGTGTGCCTGTCTATCTGTCTCCCTCCCTCCTTTCTCTCTCTTTCACACACCAAGTAAAAGCCTCCGGAAAATAACAAAACTGAAGCACCCACCCACCCACCCACCCACCAACCCACCCACCTCAGACATCTTCGTCTCCACCAACCGCGCGTCGTCCAGCTCATTCTTGAGCCTCGCCACCAGCGCCCGGTTTTCCCCCTCCAACACATTCGCGGGGACACCACCACCAGCCCCCCCTACCCCGCCCCCCCCCTCCCCCTCCGCCGCGCCTCCGACGACCCCCCCCGTCCATCTCCTCACCGCGCTCGCAGTCCCCGCAATAACGCCTTCCCGCTTCCCTTCTTGTCTTCGCCTCCCCTCCTCATCACCGGAACTCCCGTCCATTTTTGCCCCCCCCCTCGCCCCCCCTGCCGCCTTATTAGATGCCGCGGTTTCCGAAGCCGCTTTTGTTTCCGACGACGACGCCAACGAGGCATTTTTTGACGACGCCGTTTTCGAGGAGGCGGTAGCGGTTTCGGAAGCAGCCCCCCCCCCCCCAGGCAGCGGCTGGAGAGAGGAGGAAGAGGAGGAAGGGGAGGAAGAGGAGGAGGAGCGCGCTGCTGGCAGAGGCTGCGGTCGGCTATCGGCAGCCGCCGTGGCTACCCCGCTGCTGCCCGTGTCGGTGGTGGCCGCGCTCTTACCAGCGCTAGCGCCGGCGCCCCGCCCCGCTGAGGTAGAACCGGCTAAGCTTCTCAAGTTCCCGTACGCCGACGGCAGAGAAGCTTGCAGCAGGCGTTCTTCTTCCAGCTCTTCCGGGGTTCGTTTCCAAACGTCCCCCCCCGTTCGGGCGCGACGGTTGGCGGCGGCGGTAGCCCCGGTACCATCGTCATCCGTGGTGGTGGTGGTGGCGGCGGCGGCGGTGGTGGTGTTTCCGTCTCTGCGGCTTTCCGCGGGGCCGCAGTAAAAGCGAGCGTTGCGGGCCGCTTCCCTCCGATGTCTCTCGTTCTTTGGTGGTATTTGGTGGGATCGGTTATAAAGTATCAGCGAAGGGGAGGGGGGGGAGGAGGAGGAGGAGGAGGGGGGGGGAGGGGGGGGGGGGGGGGGAGCGGAGCCGAGCGCGCGGAGATTTCATCGGCCACATGACGAAAAGTAACGAGAGAGAGAGAGAGCGAGCATGCTTGATACGCGCCGGGAAACAAGATTATGTTAAAACCACTCCGACCGTGCCGAAACGCTATATATCACTCTACCGTATACTCACGGGCGATGAGATAACCCTTTTCTCGGACGGTTGTCGGGACGATTGAATGTCCAAAAGCCAAAAGCTGGTTTACGCCCGACCGAAAACGCGGAGCTACGCGAAGCGTCCAGACACGACAAAATGTCTCGACGAGAAACCCGTAAGTACGCGCGATCGAAGTATTACACTCAGCTAGCAAAGATGAGCTTCGACGAAATCCTCGAGCTCAGACCTATGCCAATGGGAAAGCAAAGTTACCCTAAAAAGTTTGAATTCCAAAGATCCCCGCCAGATTTTTCCACAACAAGCTTGCTATGGGACCGATTCTTCAAACGGAATATTCCCAACTTTTGGAAAAGCCCGAAAAAGGCAATTCTCAAGCCGATGTTGGGACAAGATCGGCTTGAGAAAAACTCAAGCCGATCTTAGTTCGAAGCGGCGAGATTCAGAGTCCTCGACAAACATGGATCGACAAAACCAACGACTGCGTCATGAATTCTGAACGCGGTGCGCTCGTTACGGGCTCCGACCCACCCTAGGGTCACCGTGTTCACACGATGCCCGGTGATATGTGGCGGGCGCTGGCGAGGCGTATGATAAATAGACAATTGGCCGCTGGTGTGCATAAAACAGATGACAAAAATTCTCCATCCGCCTCAAATGGCAAAAAATAGTTTTTTTTTCGGGTTTGGGAGAAGAGCGTAGGACGCCGCCGGAAATCTCTCGCCCCCTAGACCATGGATCCACCTTATACCTTCGAGGCCGTCATCTACACTCGTTGGCCTTGCCCGACCCGAAGCGGGTTGGCTGTGGGCTGAGTCTACGTTGAGATCGAAGGTCTATCGTCGCACGAGCTGATTTTTATCGGGGTGTTGACGATTTGCAATGAGAAAAGGCAAATTGCGCCGCCTGCAGCCGTTAGAAAAAAAATATGAAAAAATCAAACAATGTTTTCCCTTTTTTCCCACAGCGGCGGTACGAGCGGATCTTCAGCCTGAAAATTCCAGGCAAATATTTCAAAGATCGACTTCCAACTTTGCTTTCCCATTGGCATAGGTCTCACAGCTGTTTTTTTTTTAATTTTTCAAATATATATATCCCGTTGTTTCGGGGGGGCAGTTCGAATAAAATGGTCCTACAGGGAGTGTGTTAACCTTGCGTGCCACCACTCTGTTTCGAAAAACAAGAACCGTTCGTCTAAAATACACGAATCAAAACGTTTTACTTATATTTTGGAATAGAGCAGTATCATATGCGGTAAGTACTGTAGGGTTGGCAAGGAACCCAAAAAAGGGGTTGCTTTGCTTGTTGAGTTTTGGGGGTTTTAGTTGCTTTGCTTAAGCAACTTGTTCCCTCATTTGGCTAGTATAGCGTATAGTATACCATACTAAAGCTCATTTGTAATTCTATAAGTCAATGTTAGTATGGCAACACTAAAACCCATAAGATTTTTTTCAACACTATAAACGCATACACTTACTTTGTATATATTTTTACATGGGCATACTAAAACCTATACTAATTATTTGTATGGCGTTTAGTATACCATACTAAAAACCATACAGCTAAAATAAGCAAACAAGCACGGCTTTATTTCCTTTGATTATGCTTACAAAGAGCATGCTTGACCAATTCAGAACTGAAAAAAAAATCCCACACTAATTCCAAGTAGTTTGTACCCAAACATGTGGGGACCAGTTCTTAAGGGGTTAATAATAATAAGCAACAGAAAGCAAAAACTTTCAAAAGTTGCTTACCTTACCAACACTACAGCAGTAGCGGGAACCAATCCCCCTTTCTCGCTTTCCGCTTGGACCTCCTTGGACACACCGCTACGTACAGGAATGCAGTGGCAGGTTCCTCTATAGTGCCGGTCGCCCGCTATATAAATACATGTACAAAATTGCAGCTGCTGTTCGGAGAGAGCTCGACAGCTTTTCTTAGACGTAGATTTGAGCCTTTTTCGCGATATCTCGCGATGAGGTCCACCCGGCGGCACGCAACTCGCTCATCGTGCTCGACGATCCCTGCTTTGCTTACCCTGCAAAGGGCGGCCTCGGCCTCGTCCTACACGAGGCCCACGGGGGCACGTTTGTTTGAAGATTTATTGCCTATTTGTCACAGGCTCGCCATATGAACGCACGTCGTTTATTTTTTTTCTGACAGTCCCGTGCGGGATGATTATCTGTTTTGGACCTTACGAGACCCCAAAAGTATCTACCGCATGCGCTCCTCAGGAGCGTGTCGGGAGAATTGATCGGTTTACGTGCCCGTTACTACTACTACTACTACTACTACTACTACTACTACTACTACTACTACTACTACTACTACTACTACCACCACTACTACTACTACTACTATTTACTACTACTACTACTACTTCTACTACTACTACTACTACTACCACTACTGCTTCTACTACTACTATTATTGCTGTACGTACTGGTGCTGCTGTATACTGATTCCACACTGCTGTTGTTATTGTGGGTGGTGGGTGGATCGGTTGGTGCGTACGCGTACGTACGTACGTGGTTCGGTGGTTGGGTGGGTGGGTGTGAGTGAGTGGGTGTGGGTGAGTACGTGAGTAGGTGGGTGAGTGTGGGTGGGCGGGTGTCGGTGGGTCGGTTGGTACGTGGTTGACTGCGTGTGTCAACTTGCCTGATCAGTGCATTTTGCGTTGTATCATAGTGTGTGGATCGTGGCCCAGTTATTATTTGGTATTTTTGTTTTAGTCCGCTAATATACCGGCCCCGCCCTGGCATGGTTCGGGGTACCACTGTTAATAAATACATGTACAAAATTGCAGCTGCTGCTCGGAGAGAGCTCGACAGCTTTTCTTAGACGTAGATTTGAGCCTTTTTCGCGATAACTGGCGATGACGTCCACCCGGCGACACGCAATTCGCTCATCGTGCTCGACGATCCCTGCTCTGCTTACTCTGCAAAGGGCGGCCTCGGCCTCGTCCTACACGAGGCCCACGGGGGCACGTTTTGTTCGAAGATTTATTGCCTATTTATCACAGGCTCGCCATATGAACGCACGTCGTTTTTTTTTCTGACAGTCCCGTGCGGGGGGGAGCCTTCGTGAAAACCAAGCAGTCAGTTGGACGACTGCACTGGCCGTCAAGATCCTGAAAAATGTCGTTGTTCGGCCTGTCGTGTGTTTCTCCGACCTTGGTTGAACAGGCTGCGACTGCGAAAGGCGCGAGGCGACAACCGAATATGCCAGGTTTTCGACTCCCCCACGCTGGCGGAGAGCGAATGCCAGTTCTCGATCGGCCCCGTCGGAGTAGAGGACCCGAAGGACTAAATGGACGCGTTTAGTACTGCTGTACATTTGTCTGGTCGCTAAAACACCCCTTCCGTGCTATGATACCTGGTAGACGGCTCACTGTGACGACGGTTGCACACGTACCAAAATTCAGGACCGAGACTTTTCTACTTCCCGTTTAATTCTCCGGCCGACTGCGCTTGAGCCTGCTAGTGCGCGATAGCGGCGCGTGCAAGGCTTCGTGAAGTCTAGCAACTTTCTTGTCGCCAAGACCTGGACATGCCGCCAGCTCCTCGGCCGAGGCGTCGCACACAGCTTTGAGAGACCCAAACCTTGCGGCAAGAGTGAGCACGTCAGACTTGTTCACGGATCGAACCACCCCCAAGCAGTCCTGCAGTGTAGACAGGTAGTCGTCGTTAACCTGGCAGGAACGAAGACATGGAATGCACCGGCATCTGACACTTTGGTACGCCGAAGTAGCTTTTCAAGTCAATAGCTCAAGTTACAGCTAATTAGTTTCCGAACGCTCTCAGCCTAGATGCTGAGCAGTTTACGTTGGTGTCCATCGTCGGTCAGCCTGTACGTACGATAGCTTACGGTAGTCTATAATAATAGTTTTTCTCAAGCCCGCGAACCAACTGACTACTGCTGTTGTTACAGCAGTGTAGTACAGGTGTATATGTATCGTATACGAAGTATAGGTGTATGTGGAGGACACTTGCGCCGATTAAAAAGTCTCCTTGCAGCTTGCCGTACCTTCTCTTGAATGCTCTCCGCAGACTTGTTTTCGTACGCCTTATAAGTCTCCAAGTATCTACCAGCCTCCTGTCGATGGGCCGGTTGTGCATGAGGTATGCATTCAGGTTTTCGGCAGACAGCTCTGTAACATTTTCCTGGACCATGTCTATGTGTGTGTGTTCTTCACATTAAACCTTCCTTTCTACCCGTCGACATCCAACACACCCAGTGTCCGTGCCGATTCTTCATCCTAGAGAGGTACCAGTTCTGTGGTCACAAAACTACGACACAGAGATACTGCGCTGCAATGCAGTAAGCAGACAGTGCAATGCCATATACGACAGACAAGACCTACCCTGCTAGCAATCCAGGTGTATTAAAGAGAAAAAAGCAGGGATGCGTATTTCCCGGTAGCGGTAATTACCCGAAATTAATAGGGCTCGAGGTAATATTTTTTTTCAGAGGAAATTATTTTTGCGTCCCCTATCCCCGGGAATATAACGCCTCCATATTGAATGGAAACCCCCGTTTTTTTTTCATTTTTTTTCACTTTTTTTTTCAAACGCTGCTACGAGTAAGCTGTGCAGCAGAGCAGAGCGCCACGTAGGCTGCTATGTCACACAGATATCATACTCGTACAGAGGAATTGGATGCTATGGCGAGCGGAATCATCGAAGGAATGTACTACAAATATTATGAAATAGAATCATATATATGAGCTAGCATATTCGAATGGAAAGGGTAAACTTGGCGCAGATGCAGCTGGGACGCTGGGATTTCGTTGAGGCGTCCAGCGTCCATGTTTTCAGTTTTTGGTCGCGGAAAAGGTCGCGATCGCTACACGCGTACGAAGCAGCGCACTGCTTTAAATGCTCACGTCCTGCTTTGCGCCTTGTGCTGCTGATTTACCTCGCGACATAAGTATATTCCCTACGAGTATCAGCACTACGGCAGTATTCCAGTATCAAATGGCTGCGGCTGCAGGACCAAAACAACGAGGACACGAACAAGTGAAAAATCAACTCAAACCGATGCACATTTATTTACTCAACAAGAAGTACGTGCATTGTGCGCAACTGCTACTACTATTAATACTATTTAACACTGGGGCTTGTGTAGTGAAAATTATCGAAAATGACTGTCCGAAGGCCTGAACGCATCTTATACTTGTGCTTCATGTAGTGCATTGGCCACCCGGGGATGATAATTTTTGTCCCCCCCAAAAAATCACGCCTTTTTTCCCTCGAATGAGAGGAAATAGGGGAAATTTTTCCGAAAAGCTGAAAAAGGCTGTTTCCCGGAAATTTTTGGGTTCCGGGCGAGGAAATACGCATCCCTGCTATAGAGGGACCACTTAGATGCGTGCTATGTACGATAGAGGTAGAGGTATACCGTTTTTTGGCTTAAAAATGTTTTCTGAATGGTCGGAATTTCTCTAATTTTTGTGTTGCAATCATGTTCGTTGTATAATTAGGCCATATGGAAGGAACGAACTGCTTATTCGTCGGAATACACTTTTATTTCCCTCCTGAGCAATCCCACGGTAGGGGTACCACTTTTTAGGCTCAACATTTTCTGACCGGTTGTGCTTCTCACGTGAGTAACCACCGGATACTGTTATTATTTTACTGGTACATTTGTCTTCGGACTACGGCATTGGAAGTTTTTTTTTTTTTTGTCCATCCCATTTATTATCTTCGCCCTTCCTTTCTCTCTCCTTCCTACTGTAGTCGTAACTTCAGATCCGAGGTCACAAAGTAGGCTCTTCTCCCTCCTCCCCCACCACGGTGCTTGCCTTGCTTTTTATCGCGAGAAGATTTCAGCACTTTCTTCCCTCGTCAACTTTCGTCGAATTGTGCTTACCCACGCAATAATATGCGCTCTCGACAGTTGGTGTCATTTTGAGAATAAAAATCTCCCTACGAGGAGAATCGAACCCCCGACCTCCAACGCTAACAGGCTTCGTGGCCACCTGTTAGACCACCGGGGCGACCGAAGGTTTGGTCGGGTTGCGCGAACGAATGTTTCCGAAGTCATGTTTCGCGTGAGATATTGAGCTCCTCATGTGAGGAGCTCAAAACATTATTCTGCGCCCCTTGCCGTGGGATGACTCTCCCATCAATAAGTGACCACCACCCTTATTAGAAGGCTAAAAAACATGGTGCACCTCTAACGTATATAGCCTGCGTCGCTACTGCTGTACGCGTACCCCTTCCGACGCGTGCTACGGTAGAGGTAGCACTTTTTGGCTGAATCGTTTTCTGAACGATCGGGCTCCTTAACCCAAATTCGTCGGACTTTTCATTTTTTCGACGAATAATGTTTCAAGTGTACTTCGGGCATGAGATTTCTCATCCGGCAGCAACTTCTAGTTTCCTCCAAAATCCTTTTTTTCGGTGAGGTATGGCGCTCCTTAAGTGAGGAGCTCAGAAAAAACAAGGCGCACCTCTATCGTAGCATGCGTTTTCCCGGCACTATAAAGGGCAACCGTCACTATTCAACCGGCACTATAGAGAGATCATGCGTCCTCACCGGCACTATGAACGGCAACCGGCACTATAGAGGGACCACAAATGTACGCGAACGCCTTATCTCATATATCTAAGGCATGCGTCCCCACCTGCATGGTCTCCGCCACTTCCGTCACGGCCTTAAGCCGCTCGAACAAGAAAGTCACCGCCGCGTGCTCGTGCGCCGGTCTCGACCCAGGCTGCAGCTCCCCCGCCGCACCCCCCCCTCCCCCTCCTCCTCCGCCTCCGCCACCTTGCAAACCCCTCCCGTCTTCCTCGGTGGCCCGGGCAGCCGCAGCCTCCTGCTCCATTCTTCGAAGACGTTCCCGCTGGAGCAACGCCTTCAGTGCGTCAACTCCCGCGGCGCAGGCGGTCATGAAGGAGGTGACTTCCAAGTCGATCAGGTCTTTCTCGTCCGCCGTCATGAGCGATCGCTGCGAAAAATCGAGTTGAGAATGGGATTGGGGGGGGGGGGGGGGGGGGGGGGCATTTAACATACCGCTTGCAAAGATGAGTGTTCGACCGAAATCCTGCGACCTCTCAGCAGCTGTCGTATTTATTTTTTTATTATTTTTCAGGATATGTATTAACAGTAAAGATTCTGGGGATTAATTACAAACAACCATACATCGCTATTGATCAACAGAACTATTATTCTGCTTGCGGGGAGATAGTGAATAAGAAAGGAACTCTACGGTCATTACCCAAACTTAGTACATTTTCCTATTTCGACTGACAATTTTTGGTTTTATTTACTATGGTCCCTATATATTTTCCTATTTTTACTATCAACCCTTGTTTATGGATGGGTCCCGTTATTGGGGACAAAAGCTACTGTATTAGAGTGGTTTGTCCCCAAACGGGACATGCAGTCCTATAAAGCAGTGAGTTAATAACATATTTGTTTTTGTTCTATTTATGTGATGTCCCTGTATACGTACTGCTGTACTCTATTGATCATGAGCTTCGGCCATTCATCGAGCACACGAGAGCACCAAAACACACCAAAAACAGCAGCAGCAGCAGCATTGATGCCGCTACTGCCCGGGGGTCTACTTCATTTTCATGCATGGCCGTAGTCGTATGACCATAGACCCTCGCATCCCTACAATGCCGAGACGGAGCACGTCGGGTTTTCGCCGACCAGGCAGACATTGCTAGCACCAAGCGCGAAGCGCCGTGAAATGTTGGGCGAGTCGCATGAAGGGTGAGCTGCATCCTACTAAGAACCGCTTGTGAGGCGGACTTGCATATGGATGACAGCTTCAATGAGTTAATTAAATTTCTGGTGTAGCCACTTTCCTGAAACAGCAATGGGAGCACTATGTAACTGCCTCGGGGGGGGGGGGCACTCATTTGTTGCTCGCCTTAGTCATTTGACTATTGACCACGAATCCCGTTCGAGACAGACGGACTGTTCGTAGCAGAAGGGGGGGCGACAATTTTTCAGAGCCCACGATGGCTCCGAAAAAACCCCAGAATATTCCTTCATTTTCATGAACCATACGTTTGGTTCCGAATACGACGACTATAAGTTCCCCCGAAATGCTGCTGTAAGTATATAGAAGCTAGTACGAAACATAAGTTTGGGGGTACAGTATTATCATCATCGCCACTTTGGTTGAAAAATGCTTCGGTTTTTGTGAGTTGGGGATTATGAAGGTATCCGATACCAAGATGGTGCGCTACACTCTGATTCCGACCAGTGTATACATTATAGCTAAACCATTGTCCGTGCTCCCCACTGGCTGATATTTTCATTTTATTTTTTCCATCCCATGCAGGGCGTAAAACAAACCGGGTCGCTGTGATCACAGGACGAAATGAGCGAAAACCATTTTTTTTTCGTTTTTTGTTCCCTTTTTCAACTTGGTTTTAGAGACCCCCCTATTTTGTTTTCGCTGGTGGGGGGGGGAGGGGGGGGGGGGTAATTAAAAAAAAAGATGACTTATTGTTTTCTGGGATCACAACGGCCCGGTTCTTCCCTCCAAYATAGGGGGGGGGGGTAGTGGGGTATCTGGGATTCAGATCCGCGCATACACTCGTCCCATGTATTGCCTTCGCCCTTCTATTCTCTTTCCCTCTTTAGTCGTAACTCAGATCCGGGGCCACGAAGTAGGCTTTTCTCCTCCCTCCCCACTACGGGTATATATACGTGCCTTGCACTTTTTATGGCGAGAATATTTCAGCACTTTCTTCCCGCGTCCCCTCGGGTCGGATTGTGCTTACCCACACCATAAAAGGCGCTCTCGACATTAAATCTGATTGGCTTAGGCTTTGGCTTAGGCTTACAGTAGTTCTACTCGTTTCGTACACAGCAGTGTGACCCTCAGCCATTCTCTCGAAGAATTGACAAGCTACCTTCTCAACCCTCTTAACCCATATGCATAACTGAAAAAAAAATGTTCCATACTCATTCCAAGTAGTTTGTCCCCAAGTTCGTGGGACCAGTTCTTAAGGGGTTTAAGACTTCCAGTACCCTTTACCGTGTTCTTGATCCACAAATCGCACCAGATAAAATACCACATATATTCTACGTTTTTTTGTTGTGGTGGTCCCGCACATTTTTTTTTCAGATTGTCCCAAAACGCGCGGCGAAAACCGCGCTCGGGTGAAGGTTCAGCCTTAGCCTCAGCCTGGACTAGGGTTGGGGTTGGCGTTAGGGCTAGGGTTGGGTTGGGTCGACGCCTTCTCGTGATGAATAGAAAAAAAAAAACATCCAAAAACACATGAAAACCAGCAATAAATCATACTGGTACGAAATATATTTGGTACTTTATCTTGGTACGATTTGTGGGTTAACCCATTCCGAACTGAAAACAATGTTCCACACTAATTTCAAGTAGTTTGTCCCCAAATTCGTGGGACCAGTTCTTAAGGGCTTAGAGGCCAGCGAAAATGACGATAACATGACGATACCGGTACGTACCAACCAGGTTCTCGAGCGGTTCTAAAACACCACGTCCGTTTTTTTCACTTTGTTTCTGCCGTTTCGAGATTGTCGTGCTATTAATAGCCCCTGGTGGAAAACGCCTACATATGTTAGTGGGAACCCTATGTTTTTTTCACCAACTTTTTTCGGCAGCGGTTTTAGCGAGCGGTTTCCACATTTTGGCGGTTTCACGGTACCAACCGGTACGTTCTCACTTAAAAAAAATGCGGTATTACTAGACATTCCTGATACAAAAAAAAAGTGACGGTTTCAGCAGTAGTAACGGCCACTGCGCGATTGGGGGACGATGTGCACAATGGTTGATGCCCCAGGAGTTCCACTACAAGGAGGCGTATCATACGGCACACGGGCGCAAGGTTATCCTATACGCCCGGGAGTTCCAATACAAGGAGGCGTATCATACGGCACACGGGCGCAAGGTTATCCTATACGCCCGTACTGCTGAACTATCACGCTGCTCCCATCGGGTTGTCGCTGTTTTAGCCGCCAGGTCGGGGGTCCGAAGAAAATTTGGTAACGCTTTTATGGAAGGTCCATTATTTTCAGCCGCTCAAGAGATAAAAACGGTCGAGTGACTGACTATTACGGGGGGCCATAGTAAATACTAGTAAATAGGACCTACAGCACACACACAAACTTACTTATTTCCCTGTTTTTACCACCAACATTCGGTCCTATTTACTATGGTCCTCCGTAATAGCACGTACCTTATTTCTTTAGCAGGATTAATGTTTTTCAAGCCTTTTCATTTCCGCGACATGCATCGCCATGGAAACCCCATGGGATTGTTTGTCACTCACTACTCTGCCCAAACAAAGCAAGCATACCTACGTCAAATTTGTGAGCGAGGTTCATATTAAGCCACTCGCCCTTGTGGCGCAAACGTGGTAGTGAACACAGTGGCATCATACCCCCCCCTCCTACCGTAGCACCAGAGTCCCCAAGAGGTAAATACAACCCTCAAGCCCCACGCTACAGACCCCCCCCCCCCCTCAAATTAAATGAAATCTTGGAGGCCATTAGAAAAAAAAAAAAACTCATTGAAGCTGCCATCTATATGCAAGTCCGCCTCACAAGCGGTTCTTAGTAGGATGCAGCTCACCCTTCATGCGACTCGCCCAACACCTCACGGCGCTTCGCGCTTGGTGTTATAAATAGTAATGTCTGCCTGGTCGGCGAAAACCCGACGTGCTCTGTTCCGGCATTGTAGGGGTGCGTGAGGGTCTATGGTCATACGACTATCATACGGCCATGCATGAAAAAAGTACACCCCTAGCCCTCAAGCCCCAAGCGACAACACGCCACTCGCTGCGTGAGCTAGACAACCAGGGTGCCGTTTTTTTTTTTTTTTGGCGGTCACCAAAGCTGGCGGTCGAGTAGATCATTTGTGCGGGGTGGAGAACCTTTGCTCCGCACAAGGGGAATGGTCGTATCACGTAGTGCTAATATGGTAAGGCGTTCGCGAGGCAGTTACATAGTAAAACCCATCGCTGTCTCCGGAAGTGGCCACACCAGATATTAAATTAACTCGTTGAAGCTGTCGTCCATATGCAAGTCCGCCTCAGAGGCGGTTCTTAGCAGGATGCAGCTCACCCTCCATGCGACTCGCCCAATACCTCACGGCGCTTCGCGCTTGGTGCAAGCAATGTCTGCCTGGTTGGTGAAAACCCAACGTGCTCCGTCCCGGCATTGTAGGGGTGTGTGAGGGTCTATGGTCATACGACTATCACACGGCCATGCATGAAAAAAGTACACCCCTAGCCCTCAAGCCCCAAGCGACAGGTACCCCCCGCGTGATGACAGAGAGCAAAACAAACATTGATTTTCATCTCACCTTGGAGGGGAGGCAGTGGTGCACGTCCGCGTAGTCAAGGAAGTGCTCGAGGAGAAAGGTGTGCATGTCGCGAATGCCGCAGTTCAATTCCGTCGCCTGCAAAAAAAACAAGCACCAGCCAAGTGAGTGTCAAGTCAAGTCAAGTCAAGTCAGCCTCGAGTCACTCATCAACTCATCTTGAGCTACGTACGTACATCAACACATAACACGTATATCCTTGTTTCGTACATAACCACTGCTGTAAACAGCGCACGTCCTCAAACTTGGGGGGGGGGCGGAAAAAAACATTTTCGTTGTCCCGGAGCTGCGAAGAATCTCATGACTGCCTACAAAGAAGGTGGGGCACTTGGTCGAGCGGCTCTTATCGTCTAGAAATACAGGCTGGCATATACGTATACGGGTCTTGGTCGGTGACAGAGGCAATAGCTAGGGCCGTAGGTTGGCTGAGCTTCGCGGGTAGTTACTACTTTGGATTGGCGAAGAAGTGAGCCAACTATATATATATATATATATATATATATATTTTTTTTTTTTTCTTGTGTTTTTCGAATTTCTTAACAACACCTAAACACAATCAATCCGAGTCACAAACCTGTCAGTCGAATAAAAATAAATGTACAACTAATAAGTAAAATTCAGCAAATTGCCGCACGCAACTACGAGGTACGATTTAATAACAGTAATACCACGGTACCTAGCCAACTAACAGCTAGTCGGCGATGTGTAATAAGCCAACTAACAGCTAGTAAACCAACTAACAACTAGTCGGCGACCTATAGTCAGCCAACTAATAACTAGTCGGCGACTTACAGTCAGACAACTAAAAAATAAGTGGCGACTTATAGTCAGCTAACTAAAAACTAGTCGGCGCCTTACAGTCAGCGAACTAACAACTAATCGGCGCCTTATAGTCAGCTAACTAACAACTAGTCGGCGCCTTATAGTCAGCCAACTAACACTAGTCAACCAACTAATAACTAGTCGGCGAGTTATAGTCAGCCAACTAACAACTAGTCAGCCAACTAATAACTAGTCGGCGACCTATAGTCAGCCAACTAATAACTAGTCGGCGACTGATAGTCAGTCAACTAATAATTAGTCGGCGACTTACAGCAAGTCAACTCACAGCCCTATGATAACAGGTTCAGCGGTACTACAGTACCATTAACAATTTCCAACACATCGCACTCAACGGATATATTATTTGGCGCTACTTTCGACGGTGGGTACGTGGATATTGGTGGGTGTCCGAGCCCATCGTTCCCATTTTCAACGGATTTATGGGCGAAGGCTATTCAACGGCGCACAACATGTTACTGTGGCGTTTCGACTGTCGGGGTATTTAGCCGGATGTGCCGATGTGGCGGTGCTTTTCTGGCGGGCCAGGAGCCGAAAAACCTTCATTTTGTGGACGTTTACGCTGACGGCTGACTGTCATTTGTGCTGGTGTAAGACAATGAACAGCAATTGTAATACTGGTGTTAATAGTACGGGAGACCATAGTAAATAGGACCAAATATTGTTAGTAGAAATACGTAAATATATAGGTTTTTGTGTGTACCGTAGGTCCCTATTTACTACATTAGCCCACCCTGTAATAGTTGGCTTGTAGGGCGGCACCGCGTAAAATATCTATTAATAGTGAAACCCAAGAAGGTATGCTATCATAGTGCTATAACAAGTATAGGAAAGGGCTTATTTCATACGCGTGTATACACAGCAGCAGGTGTAGGCTCTACGGAACATTTCAAGAGTAGTACACACCGGCAGTTACCGTTACAGCAGGAGTCCCTCAACAAGGCGGTGGTGTGCCAGAGCAATATGACCGGCTTATAGAGGGAAGCCGCCTTATCCATTCCAGGTTATGAGTGAAATTCCCCGGTCGCGCCAAGCGAGTTTGACCGCCTTATATCGAGATACCGCCTTATTGGGGGACCCCCACTGTATGCAGATACGGTGGGTACCCCGATTTAACCCCTAAGAACCGGTCCCCCGTTTTCGGGGACAAACTACTTGGAATTAGTGTGGGACGAGTTTTTCAGTTCTGAATGGGGTAAGAAACGGTCCCCCGTTTTTGGGGATAAACTACTTGGAATTAGTGCGGGATGAGTTTTTCAGTTCTGAATGGGGTAAGAAACGGTCCCACGTTTTTGGGAACAAACTACTTGGAATTAGTGTGGGATAAGTTTTGCAGTTCTGCTCCCCGTGACAAGCCAAGCCAAAACAATCGCTCTCAACTACACATTGCTCTTATCAGTAGTGGGCAATATATAGCTTCTGTTACGGGCGGCCATAGTCAACAGGACTTACGGTACACACAAAAACCTGTAGGTTTACATATTTTTACCAACAAAATTTGGTCCTATTTATTATTGTTGTTGTTGTTGTTGTTGTCTTCACATTAAAAACCGTGCCGGTCTCTCTATCCAGTACCTCCATCTGTCCGTACTATTTACTATGGTCCTCCGTAATAGTATATAGGCGGGACATGCCGATTTGACCGCTCTCAAATCCCGAATGCTCTTATCTTAAGACACTCTCTCTTAAATCGGGGTACACACTGCTCTTAAATCGGGTACATCAGTGATGGTCCCGTTATAAGGCGGTCTACTGACTGCTGTACGAGTAGTATTAAATAGCGATAAGCCGCTTGAACTGTCCTTATAGTCGTCCTCGCCTATTACGGGGGACCATAGTAAACACTATTAATAGTAAATAGGACCAAATATTAGTAGTAAAAATAGGTAAATATACAGGTTTTTGGGTGTACCGACGAAGTATTATTAGTAAAAAAAGGTAAAATATACCTGGTACAGGTGATTGCGTGTACCGTAGGTCCCCTATTTACTACTCTTTTTTTTTTTTTTTTTTTTTTTTCCATCCCATTTATTATCTTCGCCCTTCCTTTCTCTCTCCTTCCTAGTCGTAACTCAGATCCGGGGTCACAAAGTAGGCTCTTCTCCCTCCTCCCCCACTACGGTTCTTGCCTTGCATTTTTATCGCGAGAAGATTTCAGCACTTTCTTCCCTCGTCGACTTGCGTCGGATTCCGCCTACCCACGCCACGAAGGCGCTCTCAGCAATTGGTTCCTTTTTATTTTTTCAAATAAAGACAAAATCTCTCACCACGGTGGGATTCGATCTTGGGTACCAATGATAGTAGTCTTTGAAGCTGACCACTACTCTATCGGGGCGACCGACATCGTACCAGGTATTTACGATGCCCCTCCGTAATAATAACCGTTTTTTTTTTTTTTTTTTTTTTTTCCCATCCCATTTATCATCTTCGCTCTTCTATTCTCTTTTCCTCTTTAGTCGTAACTCAGATCCGGGGTCACTAAGTAGGCTCTGCTCCCCCCTCCCCACTGGTACCGTATGTGCCTTGCGTTTTTATCGCGAGAAGAGTTTAGCACTTTCTTCCCTCGTCAACTCTCGTCGAATTGTGCTTACCCACGCAATAGTATGCGCTCTCGACAGGTGAGATCGTCTTATTTAGGTCCCGTGCCGGTATAAGGCATACCCGGTATCGCCTACATTAAGGTGCTATTCAGCCGTGCAGCGTACAAAAAAACACAACACATTATTGAGTGCCAACTTGGGAGGTGTGGACGGCTGCAAGGACACGTCTCATACGTGTGTTCTATCGTGTTCCCAGGCCATGCATTTTATCGCAAGCTTTTGACGTCCAGCTCAACGGCTACTTTACATCATGGCCATTTGCGGCACGGGCAGCAGTGGAGCCGACAACAGCAGTATGCCACTCTGTCCCGAAATATAATCACCGTTTTGATTGAATATTAGTGTACAAAGGTTGCTTATATTTCGGGACAGATTCATAGTATATACAACTTGGACGCCACACAACTTGGAAGCCCGCCATTACGGGAGGCCATAGTAAACAGGACTTACAGTACACACAAAAAACTATATATTTACGTATTGTCACGAACAATATTTGGTCCTGTTTACTATGCCCCCCCCCCGCAATAGTTTCATCCGAGTTTTTTTTTTTGTTTCAGCATCGTACTGAGCGCAAAAAACATTTGCATTGCATGAAAGGAACCCTGGACTCTTGCGAACATTTCTTCACTAACACAAGCCGGTACTAACGCCCTAACCACCCCTGAGCATGACGTGCAAATAGTTTTTGCTCTGCGATAAACATCTCATAGGGCACTTTGCTTGGCCGACCTCGGTTTAACTGGCATAGGTCTCGCGTTATATATATACGAGGATCTATCTGCGCGTTTCCTTAGACGTGCCCGAACAGCAAATAGAGCCTTTCCGAGCACAACGACCAGCTGGCACACCAACCAACCACGCAAGCCTCTGGTTCGCGTTAGGGCTAGGGTTTGGGTTATTAGGGTTCGGGTTAGAGTTTCTGTCGGGGTGGTGGCCGCCGCTAGCGGAAGCTGAAAAATAATATCACCGTCAGGGGGGAAAAAAAGCCTGCCACGTAACAGCAGTTTCATGACAAACCCTATCTCAGAAGAACAGCATCATTATTTCGGGCACGTCTGCAGGAAAGTTCGCCTACAATACATGTGTACGTATCAACTGGCCTTTTTTTTCATTTTCATCGGTCGCCCCGATGGTCTACTACTGTATATAGTGGTACCTTCGAACGCCTCTAAGAGTTGATTTACGGGTTCGAATCTCACGTGGGTCGGACTTTTGAGTTTCTTTGCGAACAACAAAAAAAAAAACGGAATCAACTGCTGCGAGCGCCTATTACTAGTATACAGTCGGTCGTCCCGATGGTCTAGTGGTAACCTCGAACGCCTTTAAGAGTTGATGTCCGGAGTTCGAATCTCACGTGGGTCGGACTTTGGGAGGCGCCTTTACCACTCTTATCCCCGAAATCGTACCAGAAAAAAGTACCAAATATATTATGATTTCTTGCTGTTTTTACGTGTTTTTTGGGTGTTTTTTCAATCAAATCACGAGAAGCCGTCGACCCAACCCAGCCCTAACCCTAACCCCAACCCTAGTCCAGGCTAAGGCTCGACCTGTACGCGGCTCCGCCGCGCGTTTTGGACAATCTGATAAAAATGTGCGGACCACCTCAAAAACCGTAACATATTTGGTACTTTATCTGGTACGATTTGTGGGACAAGCGCTCTGGCAAAGGCTACTGGACTTTTGAGTTTATTTGTAACAATAAATAAAAAACGTAATCAACTGTTGAGAGCGCCTATTAATAGTAGCGTGGGTAGGCACAATTCGATGCGAGTCGACGAGGGAAGAAAAAGCTGAAGTCTTCTCGCGATAAAAATGCAAGGCAAGAACCGTGGTGGGGGAAGAGGGAGAGGAGCCTACTTTGTGACCCCGGATCTGAGTTACGACTACGGGAGGAGAGAGAAGGGAAGGGCGAAAATAATAAATGGGATGAAAAAAAAAAATGAAAAAAAAAGCGTGGGCAGGCACAATTCGATGCGAGTCAACGAGGCAAGAAAGGGCTGAAGTGTTCTCGCGATAAAAATGCAAGGCACGAACCGAAGTGGGGGAGGAGGGAGGGAGAGGAGCCTATTTAGTGCCCCAGGTCTGAGTTACGACTATGAATAGGAAGGAGAGAGAAAGGAAGGGCGAATATAATACACGGGATGGGGGGAAAAACAAAACAAAAACAAACAAACAAACAAACAAAATCGGCCACTATTTTTTCTTCCGGGCCGCGAGTCTTTTCTCGTGCCCTCTGCCGCGGGGCACGCAGGGGGAGCCCCCCGTGTACACACGCCCCAAAGTTTGGGCCACGGCCAAGGTCCGTGGCGCGTGCTCTGGGCACTCACCGTCGCGAAAACCCTGGCAAGTAACTACGGGATCGATCCCTGTTTCCGCCGAGCAATACGCGTACGTAGAGCCTGCCAGGACAATGCAAAACCCCCATATATTTCAAGAACGTTCTCTCTACGAGTAGCTGCTCTGCTGCTGGCTGCTGCTGCTGCTGTTGAATAATGGCCGATTACACTGCTGTCCATTGAACTTTCTATCGTGTGGCACATAGGCACGAACAAGAGCAGTCGCACACCAAGCTCCTCCTGTTGTTGTGACGGTCACGGACGGTGCACATGTGTGTGTGCGTGCGTGCGTGCGTGCGTGTGTGTGCCTTGTTTCCTGAAAACTGGCAAGTAACTTTAACGGGATCCCTGTTTCCGCCGAGCTGGAGCCTACCAGGACAGTGCAAACCCCCCCATTTCAATAACCATCTCTGTTGCTCTGCTGCTGCTGGCTGCTGCTGGCTGCTGCTGCTGCTGCTGCTGCTGAACCATGTCCGACTACACTATCTGTCCATGGACCTTTCTATCATTCGGCATATAGGCACGAACAAGAGCAGTCGCACACCAAGCTCATCCTGTAGTGACGACAACGGACGGTGCAAATGTGTGTGCGTGTGCCGTGTTTCCTGGTCGACTTAGGAAGTAGGAACGAATATACTTTATACGTAATCTCAGCAGGGGCAGAACAACGATGATATGTACATACGATCGCACATTTCCTCCGCATTTAAAAAAACAAACGCGCAAGCCACGGCGGTACACACTGCAACGGCAGCAGCGGTGCAACAGCAGCAGTACAACCGCACCACTCCGCACGCTAACCTGTGTTCGTGGCAGCCCCGGCGGTGCTTTTGTGTTTTTACGTGGGTGCGGTGCTCACCATGTTGATACATGCAAACGTGTTCACATTTCCACAAAAATATGTTCACATTTCCACGTATATATATATACAATTTTAAAATCAAGCACACGCCGTCGAACCTCATCATCCTGTTTTTTTTTTCTAGCTTATTTTTGTCTGTCAAATCTCCTCCGGAGGGTGCTCGACACTTTTCGTTTGTTTATTCGTTGTTTGTTTTTCTTTTTCGCGTTTGCTTTTCTTTTCTTTTCTACGAAGTCTTTTCGTTTCGTTTCGTTTCGTATTTTTTTCTCGCTCTTTCACGCATCTGGATTGCTAGCCAGGGTAGGTCGTGGCTGTCGTATATTACATTGCATTGTCGGCTCTACTTACTGCATTGCAACGTAGTATCTCTGTGTCGTAGTTTTGTGACCACATAACCGGTATCTCTCTAGGATGAAGAATCGGCACGGACACTGGGTGTGCTGAATGACGTGGTACGCTCGTGTACTCGGAGTACATTCATATAGCAGTGGCGACGCCTGATGGGTGATGGTGCTCGCTCCTCCTTTTCAACTTGCGACACCCCAGGGATTCCAAGTCAACAACATACCGAAGTGGAAACTTTGTACGTACATATTGTATGTATCATATGAGGTGATATCGTATGTACTCCATAGGAAATATCTCGACAATATCTACTCGTACTTTTTACGCATATAGCGCCCTGCTGTTTGCTTGTTTTACGATAAAAGACAGAGTACCGGTAGATCTTTCCAGCAGAGCCACTATTTTCCTTGTGTGTGCGTGTTTTTTTTTGTGTTCTGTTGTCTGCTGTGTACTGACTACTGATGTATACTGTGTACCCCCGTTGTTTCCAGAGAATCGGCTCGGAACTTCATGCCAAGGGCCAAGGGGTGAGGGTGAGTGTTGTCTTCACAGATTTTTTTCTCTCCATCCCATTTACGATCTTGTTCGTAGCCCCTTTTTTTTTCTATCCCCCTCTTTAGCCGTAACTAAAGCTCTCCCTTCCCACTACGTACGGTGTGTATATATCCGCGCCTTCCATTAAATCGCGATACGATTTCAGCACTGTCTTCCCTCGTCGACTCTCTCGTCGAATTGTGCCTGCCGACGCTATCATAACACGTGTGTGTGTGTGTTCTTCACATTAAACCTTCCTTTCTACCCGTCGACATCCAGCACACCCAGTGTCCGTGCCGATTCTTCATCCTAAAAAGGTACCAGTTCTGTGGTCACAAAACTACGACACAGAGATACTACACTCAGTGCAGTAAGCAGAGCAGACAATGCAACGCCATATACGACAGGCAAGACCTACCCTGCTAGCAATCCAGGTGCATGCAAGAGAAAAAAAGAGAAAAAAGAAAAAAGCGAAAAGAAAAAATAATAAAAGTAAATATACTGAAGCAAATCAATAATCAAGCAACCAAATAAAAAGCATGACAAAAAAAGAAAGAAAGTGTCGTGCTTCTCCCAGAGGAGATGCGACCTCCAATAAAAAACCAAATGAAATGAAAGAAAATAAATTGGACCGAAACAGCGCCAACAGAGCAAGACTGAGAACGACAGGATAGGACAGCCAGCCGGAGCACACCGAAGGCCAGCCGAGGCAGGTTTGTGCCCATAGTACAGGCAGGTTCTACCAGCTAGTCGGTCTGGCACCTACTCTGTTTGCCGTCTCTTTCCTGCTTTCGTCCGTCCTGGTTTCCCTATGACCCCCCCCACCCTCCGTCTCCCTTCCCTTGGGCGCCACCCATACAACGGGTACGTGGCACTTCCAACTCAATTCCGTTTCGTTCTCGTGTAACACACGAGAGTCCCGGAAAGAGAACGGGGAATGACAAAACCAAAATGAATACGTACGTAGCTAAGCCACCAAAGAAAGTCCTAGGACAAATACGGAAGGCGGAGAAACAAAGGCACTCTCGAGAGCACTTGGTGTCATTTGAGAATAAACATCTCCATACAGAGGCTCGAACCCCCGATCTCAACCTTAGCAGTCTTCGTGGTTAATTGCTAAATATACCGTTCTTTTTACTCAACTACGTCAGTACACCCAGTGTCCGTCCTGATTCCTTATCCTGGTACGAGTATACATATATATGTGGGATGTAGGTGTCCTCATACTGTTATATACCTGGTATATCAGTAGATAGTAGTAGAGATACAGAAGTGCTACAGCAATACTCGTACTACTGCTGTAATTCTTTGGGACAGAGAAAAGTGTTATCTTGTCGAGCTGATCTTGTCGCCGTATCTTGCTTGTTTGCGTATGGTACACACAGCAGTCAGTATGCGATCCTATATACCGTACTTTGTTGAACAGACACTCGTCTGAGAGCTTTTGTTCCATCGTCTGAGTTTTTGCTCCATACCAGCTACTGCTCATACGAGCGATCTTGCCCACAATCAGACGCCGCCATATTGATACAACCAGGTACCAGGTACTCGTACGAGCTCGTAGCTTGTACCAGAGGCACGCACGTTGTACCACATGATGTACCATATGCCAGGTGCCAGGTATGCCCTGCACAGCTCAACAGCCATATGATACCAGTATTAATAGTGGTAAGGGGTAATCTGAGACGATTCATCATGACGGAACATCAATGAACGAATGCCCCTTCCCAGCAACGCACGGCATGCCATACGCCACCCACGCCCACTGCTCGAAGCGAACAACACCACCACCTCATGACCGACACTCTGCGCTCCTCGCCTCACCTGCTGCATGAACGGAGTCAGAGGCGTCCGCCATCTCGAGCCGACAACAGCTTCAGCAGCTGACGAGAAGCCCCCCGCGCGCAACAATGCTGTTGGCGCCTGGTTTGCTTCATCTTTTGCGGAAGAAGGTTGCCGCAAAGTCCTGACCACTGCGAACCAATCCTTGGTCGAGTCCATTGCAGGTGCGCAATGAATAACGGAAGATTTGGCGAGAGCACTATCGGCAAGGTCCTCAACAGCAGGTGGCAAGGGAGCCGGGATCAGCTTTGCACGCCAGCCTGCTCTGAACGTTCTACGATTATGAAGCCGAGAGCTCTAGATGGGTTTTATAATACCCGGATGGCGGTTTTAGAACGGGGAAACCGACGGTTTTGGTTTGACGGAGAAAAAAAAAATGCGACCTCGAGGCCAGAGCTGGGAGCTGAGAGCACAACAAGGACCTCCGAAGCTGAAGGAGCTATGATGGCTTCGCGTCTAGTGCGTAAGCGCGGGATGGAGCCCCCCTACGCCGTGGATCAGATTTCGGCGTGCATACTGCACCCCATAATCTCGACGGTGAGAGTGGGCAGCTTGTTTTGTTTTTTGGAATCCTCTTTCTCCTTCATCTCACTGCTGCTCGTTCACTATTAATATAGCTTCCAGGGTCTCCACGCACCAAACCGACCCCTCAGTATGTACTTTGATGGTGCCCTGATATAAAAGTACCGTACACCTTCGCCGACTTTTGGCCTCGACCGCAAAGCAACGAAGCTCGCAGCTGACCACTCTAGCTGTGCTGCTAACCTCGACAGAGTTCGATGGGGAGCCTATGATACAGGAGTCTATATACCATCAGCAGCAGCAGCAGCAGCGTGCCGTGTTTTTGTCGGCGCGCGCAGCAGCAGCTATTATTTTACGAGTCTATCGTAGAGTGCTTTTTGTTTTGAAAACAAAGTCGGGCTGACTTATGCGGCGTGACTCGACCCGTTTGTGCCGCGTGCACAGCGCACGGCGCAAGCCGTCCCTCTCGCAGGTACATACATAGCTACAGGTCAAGAGGTATTCAACAGCAGTACGCGTAGTAGTAGTACGATAGTCTCACGCACACCGACTACTGCTACACGCAGCCTGCCTATAAACGGTCCATGTGCACAGCAGCTGCGGGTTGGTGTACGTACGCAGCCGGCGCGGTTTTTGTGTGCTTCATTTATCCATATTTTTATATCGGCAGTCGGTATATAGATGTGGATGGTATCATAAGAGACCCCAGATTCCCGCCCGCCACCCACAAAGATTTCTTCTTCGCATGCCACGAGCATGTCTGTACTCTGTCATATCTGTAGCTGTACGAGGGGGCCGAGGAGGAGAAGGAGGAGGCCCGGCCGCGCGCGTGTCTGCTTTGATCTGAGCTAAGGTCCCACGTCCCACCACTCACTATTAATAACTACCCTGTGATGTCACTACGAAAATACACTGCTGTTACAGGGGGCCATATTAAATAGGACCAAATATTGTTCGTAAAAAAAGGTAAATATATAGGTTTTTGTGTTTACCGTAGGTCCTATTTACTCTAGGTCCCCCGTTATATACTCTTTTCGTACGTACGTATACAATACCGTATCATATGTAGCATTCTTCCATTCAATTTTTGAGATGATTCGTCAGGATTCGTTTATTGCGTAAGATGGTGGGAAAATGATTAACCCTTTTAGTACTCCAGTGCACATGACCACATATTTGGCTCTAATTCCAAGTAATTTGTCCCCATAACGGGACTGCAGTCCTAAAAGGGTTAAGGCGAGACCCAAAAACCGAACACGGCCTACGTATATATCATACGACGGCTTACCAGCGGCAGTACGAGTTAGCTAAGTATTTTTTTTATATAATACGAGTACGAGTAGCAGCAGTACGGCAACGGCAATCATCATGCATGCGTCGCCGGGACGACGATTCTGACATTCCACAAACTTTTGCTGTGTACGACGAGTACTCTGTTGTTTATATATACACCACTAAAATGTGGCCGAAAACCTAGTCACCGTTTGAAACTGACATCAAAGTACAAAAGGAGATTCTATTTTCGGCCGGAACGACGGTACAACTGCAAAACATAAACATACCTAGCTGACTCTATTTCCAAGTAGTTTGTCCCAAATGAAACATGGCCAAAACATGGATGGATGCATTCATTGTATATTGTATGTATAACAGCACCTGGCCTGTATCTGTCTGTATCATATATACATGAAATAATGAAAGAAGCATAACGGACGTAAAGGTCAACAAAAAAACCGAGAATTTATTTCCGGATCCCCCCCCAGGCCCCAGGATCGCCCGGAACAAAAAACAAAACCACCCGTCCCAGTCAAGTCAGTCCCTGGTCCCTGGTAAAGGAAGCAATCCCCCGGGATATACTCACATTATACCTGGTATACTTTTACGGCGGCCCGTAGTACACAGGACCACATTTTGTTAGTAAAAATAGGTAAATATATACCTGGTAGGCTTTTGTGGGTACGGTCGGTCCTATTGACTATCCCCCCCCTCGTAATACTCTGTACCTGGTATACAGCAGTATGCAACACCATACAAAAGAGGCCACGTTATTATTTTCGTCTATAATTCGAGCCTGAAGCTCTTAACTGCCAAATTCTTAAGTGCTGTCGCGTACTGCTGTATGGTACGGCAAGAGCGTTGAGGTCGCACAGGGGGGGTGGTGCGGTCGTTTTTTCGTTTTTTCGGCGCTGTATGGTACGGCAAGAGCGTTGAGGTCACACAGGGGGGGTGGTGCGGTCGTTTTTTTTTTTCGTTTTTTCGGCGCTCGCTGTCTCGACATTGTCGGTAAGGGTGCTTGCTACACAGCAGAGTCACCACGTTGTATTTTCGGAAGGGCCTCTCGACCAAATCCTTTCCGAAACCGCCTTGTTCGGTATGATATGGCATATGGCGTGCACAGCAGTAGTAGTGTTTTAGTATTAGCAGCCTGCCCGTTCTGGAAAAATCGAGCGCTGAAAAACGGTCGCACGCACGCACCCACCAACCAACCCCTGTGCGATCTCAACGTTCTTTACTGCTGCTGCTGTACCTGGCTGTACGCGTATTATATACCTGGTACAGCAGTATCCTGTACTGTACTGTATGACCCTCCGAAATAGTAAAGTCACCCTGTGACACATGCAGCTATGTTTAGCTGCCTGTGTGTGTTCCTCACATGAAACCGTTGTTTCCACCCGTCGACATCCAACCCAGCACACCCAGCAGTGTCCGTACCGATTATTGCACCCTAATACGGGGGACCATAGTAAACACTAGTAAATAGGACCTGCGGCACACACAAACACCTATATATGTAGCGATTTTTAATAACTGTATTTGGTCCTATTTACTATGCCCCCCCCTGGTAATAGAGAGATACAGCCCCTGTGGCCCCAAAACCACCTACCAGGTAGTATATAAACGTATATCGTAGAACTTCACCGAGCCAGCCGCAGTCGGGTCGTATTAACCCTTTTAGAACTGCAGTCCCGTTTTGGGGACAAACCACTCTAATTCTAAGTGATTTGTCCCCAAAACGGGACTCCAGTCCTATAAGGGCAGTGCAGTCCCGTTTTGGGGACAAACCACTCTAATTCTAAGTGATTTGTCCCCAAAACGGGACTCCAGTCCTATAAGCATCAACAGAGCAGCCTTACGTTAGCACGGGATATAGGGTTGTGGTTGTGGTTGGTGTTACAGCAGTAGGGTTACCCAGTAGCCGTAAATCTGCCTGCGCAGGCGAACTTCTCAGACGTGCCCGCATAAAATGATGCTGTTTCTCGTACTGAGGTAGGGTTTTTGTCACGAAACCCTAAGGTATTCATTCCGGACGGTGAGCATATTCTTGGCTTCGACTAACGGCGGCCACCACCCCGACCCGGACCTCTAACCCTAACCCTAACCCTATCCCTAACGAGAGGCATGCCTGGTTGGTGTGCCACCTGGTCGTTGTGCTTGGAAATGCTCTATTTTCAATGCGAGCACACCTAAGGAAGTTCGCCTGTGCGGGCAGATTTATGCGAGCTCAGGGTTACCGCATCACACGGGGCATGATGTTATAGACACACCCCTTGAACCTCGGACGCTGTTGAAAGCTGGTTTGCTCGACTACGGTTTTGGAGTGAACGTGAACGTGTGAATGCCGAGCGCCGCGCCTGTCTGTCTGTCCGTGGAAGTATCTCGGCGATATCTTTATCTTCCCAACGCCACTACTGTACGATGTAATAAATACTTTCGTTGTGTGTGTGCCCCACCATTGTTATCGAGGAGACCGACTCGGAAAATCACCGCAGGGGGTGTTTCTACGTACGGGTCTCTCGGCTCTCGGGTGTTACCAGGTCTAGTATACGGCATGATAGCAGCATTATGTGTTTGTTTTTTATCCCGCGTGAACTTATCGCCAAAAATCTAGTCTGCGGTCACAGGACAGGCTCCCATAACTCTGGAGTGGAAGAAATACCTCACTCCCAGCAGGGAAAAATACGAAATACAAAATCATTATGTACAGCAGCAGTGCAAAAAGTACGCGTACTGCTATACAGAGTAAGTAGTGCAGGAAACCCAATTAAGTAGTACAGGAAACCTTCGTAGTAAGAAGCAGGAAATCTGATGCAGGCTGGATTTATTCCTTATTCGAGAAAGGGTGTGTTGTGCACTATTAATAACTTCATTCAGCGTCGTAGCGACTCCCGAATTTCTTGTTTTGCTTCAAATCTCAAGCCTGCCTTTCTTACTGCTGGTTTTCTTATCAGGCGTACTGTACTACTGACTGTACTCTTGCACGTATATGTACGAGTCACCCACTCCAAATCTCAGCCCGCCTTTCTTATTGCTCGTTTTGTTGTTACGACGTATATAGGCGTCCTGCACTGCTGACTGCTGACTGTATACGCACGTATACATAGTCACCCAGTAGGCTTCGATGACCCACGCTCGTTTCGTGTATTAGGCGTTACTTAGCCCGGGCGGTAAAGTGGACGGAACATCTAAACTGATAATTTATTTCGGAATCAGCCGTCGGCAGCAATACAAGCATTGAAAAAAAAAAAAACGACTACAAGTCCTCTGGTAAGACATGTAGATAGAAAGCAGCACATGTTCTAACATGAAAATAAAAATACGTCAGCTATGAGCTGTGAGCTGTGAGTATCCCCGATAAGCAGCACATGTTTTTTTTTTCTTTTCTGGTGTGTTTTGGGGGGGGGCGACATCGGTAAATAATGCGACCTCTCGTATCAATATCACTACGTATCATAATAATTTACCGTATTTGTCCGTATTAATTGTTACCACAAAGTTATCACGGGTGACTATTACTATATATAATACGAGTATGCAACTCGATGCGATTCGGCGAGGGAAAGAAAGGGCTGAAAGCTGAAGTCTTCTCGAGATTAAAAAAATCAGGGCACGAACCGTAGTGGGGAGGAGGGAAAAATGCCTACTTTGTGACCCCAGATCTGAGTTTTTACTATTATACATTACCGGTATGTTTTACAGGAGGAAAGAGAGAGAAAGGAAGGGCGAGGATAATAAATGAGATGTAAAAAATAAAGAAGTAACAATAATAACGAGCCTCAATTGATGCTCTTCTATAAGGGATCATGTGTGTATGGGTGTGGACACGCGGGGGTACACGATCGACACAAGCGGACAAAAAACAGTTCTGAAAAATGCCCGCAGCGTGCCTTTATTTGAAAAATCCTTAATATTGAGGTTTGTCTGTTCGCTTTGCTTTGTTTGGCTTGCGACGCGTACACTGAACCGATTCAGACACGCTCGGGACTGATAGACGCCCGCTATTTATGCGCACCGTCCTGTACTGCTCGTGTCGAAAGCCGTGCCGAGATCGGAGAGCTAGGCGATAGTGACTGTCATAGAAGCTTCGTGGTGATGGCGGCTGCAGCAGGTGGTGATGGTGGTGGTGAGGATCGATCGTGATTGTGTGCCTGGTCGATGATCGGACGAGAAGAGAAAGAGCACCATCACGCACACAGATTAGAAACCAGCACCACCACCACCACCACCACCACCAAACACCACCGCTATCACCACCACCCGCACCGCCACTACCACCACTAGTAGCTATATACTCGTAGAAGGTGCCCAGTATTGCAATATACCGGTAGCCCTGTTCTGGTGGTGGTGGCGCGGTCGGTGATGGCGATGTGATGGCGTGGCTTGCCTTGTGTGCTCTTCTCTCTCGAGAACGAGAGTATAGCACCAGGTACCACCACCAGCAACACGGAAACATGACAGCAGTACTGCTGTATATCATAGTCGTCGTTTCCGGCCTGCTTACCTCACCAGTGTACAAGGTTTTGGGCTGACGCGCATCGCTTGCCAAGAAATGTTGGTGGGTGGTGTTGGTGATGGTGGGACAACCAGCCCAGGGATCAACCGACCCACCCAGTTACTCTCTCGCCCACAACCCGCAACGTACACCCACCACCCACCAGCCTATACTTGCCCATGAACCAAAAAAGGTTTATGTGCTGACACAAATCGCTGAAAATACGAAACTATCCAATCAATGACAATTGCAGGAACACAGGCGGCATAAAGAGAAAAACCGCCGACGCAGTAGCTTAATGCAGTTAGGAGTTTGACCACTTGAAGGCGTTTGTCACGCCCCTCATTCCCACCGTTCTTGTAATAAGAAATGAGCGCTTTCGTTTTTCATACCATGGTATATATCATACGTGCGTATGATACGTATTGATATGATGTTACAGAAGTGTTACGAAGTTATCTGGTTATATATTATACGTGATAGAAGTACAACAGCAGCAGTAGTTGTAATTTTATACGTATACGATAGAACCTGTGATTTTGTGACTTACCTTTTGCACGAAATGTAAGAACTTTGGCACGAAAGGTTAAGAAACCATTTTTTTAACACTCACGGACACGCCCTACCCTCTCGCACGATGAATTGAAATTCGAGCCTCTGATCCAAAATACGACATATGGGGTCTGGCTGTCTGCGCCTGGTACGCAGTACAGCAGTAGACCATTCGTACTCGTGGCTGTGGCTATTTAACACTGTTGTATATACGTGGTACCAAGTATATATTAATAGTACACATATCGGGTAAATCACATCAAAACGAATGAAAACAAATACGAAAAGAGAAACAAATACGTTGTCCACATTCATGTATGTGCCTGTTGATCCTAGCGGGGATGTGTCTTAAACGTCCCCTGTTTTTGCCGCAATTACCCGTAAGAATCTCTTATGTCCGAGAATGGCGTAATTACTTTAAGCACGAGAATTTCCAGCCGTAATCCGACATCACTGGTTGTACGTGGTACCAGGTATATATTAATCGATCGAAGTATCACACTCAGCTTGCCAAGACGAGTTTTGACGAAATCCCCTATATGGGTAGGTACAATTCGATGCGAGTCGACGAGGGAAGAAAAAGCTGAAGTCTTGTCGCGATAAAAAGCAAGGCAAGAACCGTAGTGGGGGAGGAGGGAGAGGAGCCTACTTTGTGACCCCGGATCTGAGTTACGACCAGGGAGGAGAGAGGAAGGAAGGGGGAAGATAATAAATGGGATGGGAAACAAAATAAAAAAAAATGGTGCGGTTTTCAGAAATCGGGAATGCTACGGTGCGGTTCGGTGCGGTTTTCAGATCTCGTGAACCCTACGGTGCGGTTCGGTTATATTTTTTTCTCTACGGTGCGGTTCGCTGCGGTTTTATGATATCGGGATATCGCAAAATATACGGTGCGGTGCGGTGCGGTTTTCAAGAGGGCAAAAATCCTAAGATGCGGTTCGGTGCGGTTCACCGAACCGATAGGAAAAACCGCACCGTAAAGAACCCTGCTATATACGAGCTACTATGGTTCCCCGTAATGCTGTCTGTGGGTCTGCTGATGCTGTCTTGCTCTGGTCTCGTATACCACTATGTCCCGAAATATAAGCACCGTTTTTCATTGAATATCAATATATAAAATGTGTTTATACTTAGGGACAGAATGGCATAGAGTACCACAGGTACATGATATTAGATAGTTGCCGGATCCGCCCTCCCCCCCCCCCCCCCAGGGCGGTGCTTCCGCGTTTTTTTGTTCGGAGCCCAAATAACACGGGGGAACACCGAACTCCCTGTCTTCAAGTTCAACTTTCTCGTCAGTCTTCATTGATGTTATATATATATGTACCCGGCTCCGGAGAACTTGCACGTACGTGCGAGTCTAACGAATCTGCACGTACATTCAATACGGTTTTATGTATAGCAGGAGTTGTTGTAGATATGTATGGCCTACATGGGTACCAAATGGGATCGAGGTGCCAGGTGGGCCTCCGGCGGCTCCTGCGGAGAGCTGATTATATTTCTGCACTTGTGGGTGGGAGCAGGGTGCGAAATGGGATCAGATCCGGGTGGGATAAGGTCCGGGTGGGAGCAAGGGTAAATATAGTACAAAAGTACGTCCAGATCTAACAGCCCACAGCACGTACGTGCAATAATACGGCTGGTGATATGCACCTGGTATGCCCTAAATAATGGTCAACTCAGGGGCAAGCGGCTCCATTGATGCCGGAGGTACCTCCGATGGTTGCTGCCCACGAATTCTCGGAACGAAGAATTCTGACTACGATAATACTTGCAAAAATAATAAAAATAACCCTCTGGGCGGAAATCTAAGGACCCTGTTTACATCAACATGAAGACCAAGCGGTCTTTATATTTACGCCCAGAGTGGTAAACATTTTCACATGCCATGATAATATGGTATATGTTATTATTAATAATACTAATATGGTGAGCCATGCTTGGATGGAAAAACTACAGCAGTAAAACTGAAGATGGTTGGGCGCAGAAAGAAGACAGAATACGCAGCAACCAACCCTTAATAACAAATAACCAGGGTAGGAGTTTATTGTTTATTAGTACTTCGCGAGGTTTGCCTTCCACCAGCCCATCAGCCTCCTCCTCGTTTCTTGGGGTTTCCATTCCCAGTCTAAACAGGCGTGTTGATAGGACCGTTACCAACATCGCATACGTGCCTCTCGGGGCAGATTATCAACAGATAACGGATTCTCTTTTTGTATGATCAATAAGCAGTAGACCTTTCAAGGCAGATATATTCCCGATCTTGAATGATCTGTATTATCTGTATGATCTGTATGATCTGTATGATCTGTATGATCTGTATGATCTGTATGATCTGTATGATCTACCTCATGTTGCAGGGTGGGACCCGTGTAGTCTGCATGCTCCACGAACTGCTTGTAGGACCTGTTTCCTGGGTTAGATCTGTACTATGTACAGATCCTGCACAACCCTATCACAACGGCAGGCGAGGAACTAGATGGTGTACAGATCTATCAGGTACAGCAGTAAGAAATATTACGGAGGACCATAGTAAATAGGATCAAATTAGGTAAATATTTAGGTTTTTGTGTGTACCGATGGCCCTATTTACTATCCCAGCCCGTAAATAGTAGGTCACTAAGTATCGTATATACATGTGTCCGAGTTTTGCATTTTGTTTGTTTGTTTATTCCGGTACACAAACAGCTCGTGGGCCATAGTAAATAGGACCAAATATTGTTACTGAAAATAGGCAAATAGGACCACATTTTGGTTGTAAAAATAGGTAATTGTATAGGTTTCTGTGCATACCGTAGGTCCTATTTACTAGTATTTACTATGGACCCCCGTAAGAGAGCAGCAGTAGTGCAGTTTGTGCCCTGGACCGTGACGGCGTGACCCGTGAACATGCGGTAATTTTTGGTGGCACCGTTTTCGAATCAGAACAACAAACAGCATACATGAGACGTATGTATGTATATATGTATGTACGAGCTGGGCCAGCCAAGAAACCTACAAAGCTTCCTAAAGTAGTATCTCGTGAACCACTGCGAATTAGGCTACAAAATTTTGAATCGCCACCCCTGACATAGCAGTGCTTGTGCAATTTTTTTTTGTATCTTAAAAATTATATACATTTTTTTTTCTCGACTCGATCTCGCCGAGATATCCGCGAAAACTCGAAAACAACATTTTTTTCATTCTAATTTCGTATAAAAAATGTCATTTTCGATCAACATGAAATTTGGTGGGGACAATGCTGAAGACACAAGGAGAAGATCGATGTAAGTCTCGTTGCCCAATTCGCCACCCATCAAGAGATATGACCAAAACTCGATTCCATATATAAGTCAAGTAATTACGGAAAAAATGGTAATTCCGTCATGCCCCGACCAATTTCGAGAGTTTTACTCTGAAATTTTCACCACGTCTTTGAACCGTGCGTGCAAAAATACCTGCCGCCTGCCCTCTTTGATTTTTTTTTTTTCCAAGTAGTTTTGATCGCTTTTGCATTTTTTTCGATTTTTGGATCGTCGTATCTCTCTCGAGGGGAAAAAAAAAAAAAAGGGCAGGCGGCAAGTGTGTTGATTAGTACATGATCTACACTGTGTCCAAATTCCAGGTCCTAATTCGTTAAATTGGTCGGGGCATGGCTAATCTGCTTTAAAAACAGTTTTTTGGCTGGCCCAGCTCGTACGTATATACCTGGTGTCGTTTGTGTGTTTGTTTGTTTGATTGTTTTTTTTTTTTTCCGTCCCATTTCTATTGTCTCGCCCTTCTTTTCTCTCTCCTTACTACAATCAAGTCATTTCGTGAAATCGATTATCAAGTGAAAAAGTGAAATCGATATTAACCCTTTTTAGAACTGCACTGTCTAGAACTAACTGTTTCAGTCTAATTCTAAGTACTTTGTCCCCACATCGTGACTGGAGTCCTAAATGGGTTATAATATTTAATAGTCGCAACTCGGATCCGGGGTCACAGAGTACGCTCTTCTCCCTCCTCCCCCACTACGGTTCGTACCTTTTTCTTTTTTTTTTAAAATTAATGTACCCAGGTATGGACACAGAAGTGTATTATCGTAGCCGTCCCTCTATAGTGCCATTCGAGTAGTGCCGGCTGCTGGCTACGTATTCGTATCATACTAGTGCCTGTGAAATCGCTTGGCAGCGTAGATGGGATTATAACGAGTGTGGTATCATAGTGTGCGGAGGGAGTAGTGCCGGTTTGCCGATATAGTGATATAGGGATATAGTGATATAGTGATATAGTGATAAAGTGCCTGTAATGTTGGATGACGTATGATATACATACAATATGTACGTGCATACCGGCACTATATACGGACCCTTTACTGCTGCTGTAGTGGCATACAGCAGAATGGCATGGCAATACATACCGGCACTGTATAAGGACCTTTTACTAGTGGCATACAGCAGAATGGCATGGCAGCACGTGTGCCTGTCTCGCTGTATATAGAAGCATCAGGTCCGTGCACGGGCAAGGTCAAACCTCGTGGCCCGGGTCGGGTCGGGTCGGGTCGGGTCGGGTCACACCTGGGTCGGGTCGGGTCACACCTGGGTCGAGTCGAGTCACACCTGCGTCGGCCGTGAACTTTTGAACAGCTCCTGACCCACGGCCCAGCCCGACCCGACCCGACCCGTGAGAGTTTGAAGACCTCCGGAACCCGACCCGCGGGCGATGAATGGAGTCATGACCCGAGAAGAAGCCGTGCAAAAAATGATGACACACTTAATTCCAAGTAGATTGTACCTCGAAAAATGGGTGCTGTTAAATTCACGCTGTCGCTATTACGTAGGGCCGTAGTAAATATGTAGGACCTGCGGTATACACCAAAACCTATACATTTATTAATACCTAGTTTTTACTATTAAATAACAGTATGTGATCCTATTTACTATATACCACTCTGTCCCGAAATATAAGCAACATTTTTATATTAATATTCAATAAAATTGGTGATTATAATTCGGGACAGAGTGGTATAGTCCCCCGTGTTACTATAGGTTGCACCTACCACCGCTTTTGGTTTTCGTCGCTAGCATCACGTTAACCCCTTAAGAAACGGTCCCACGAATTTGGGGGACAAACCACTTGGAATTAGTGTGGGACGTTTTTTTCAGTTCTGAATGGGTCAACAACTCAAGTGCTGCCGTTTTTTTTAGGCGGTTCACCGGTTGAACCGAACCGAACCGGTGAAATGCCGGTTATATCCCGTGACTGACGAACCGGTGTCACTAAAAGCAGAAATCCTTACGTAACTGACGAACCGGTGTATACGGTTATCGTTACCACCGTGTAAACAGCGGCAGCAGTATGATAGCAAGGATATACTATACCTGCCTGGTACGTGCATTTTGTTTATCGTCGTTGCATTTCAGTAGTATTAATAGTGGATACCAGTACCTTTCTGTTCGGAAATATAAGGAACATTCGTATTACTGTAGGAGCCAAAAGGTCCCTACATTTTCGGATGTAATGGTAAGCACAGAATGTTAGCCGTGAGCCCTTCGGGGCATATTGGTACGCACGATATGGGTTCGGATTTTCTACGTAGTCACAAAAGTCACTGAAACGTTCCCGCTCGTCGTTGGTCGTTGTGTGTCGCTGGTCGTTGGTCGCTAGTCGCTTGTTGCTGGTCGCTGATCGCTGTTCGCTGTTGACCGTTCGCTGTTCTCTGTTCGCTGTTGACCGTTCGCTGTTCGCTGTTCGCTGTTCGCTGGTCACTGTTCGCTGTTCGCTGATCGCTGTTCGCTGTTCGCTGGCTGTTGGTCGCTGGTCACTGGTCGCTGGTCGCTGGTTGCTGGTCGCTCTTTTCCCGGCACCGCCCGTTCTTTCGCGCGTGCATGCTGCGGGACCAGGGGTTCGTGGTGTTGTCTGCCTTGAGCCTGGAGCTGACAAAGGTGAATACGATACTACTACTACTATAGCAGCAGTGATGGGTGGCAGATAGTAGAGCAATAGCAGTGTACGTACGTAGTGATCAGGTCTACTCGTACGTGCCCTCTTGGGGGACTCGAGAGGGGACAGCAGTTGACAGGTAAAACGTGACGATATTTTGCGGCAACGGCCACTGCATGGTTTTGGATGACGATCTATACAATGGTTGGTGTCCGATGTTTTCGATCAATGCCAGGAATCGTATGATACAACACGGCACACGGGGCGGCGTAAACATGATCCTACTGCTGCTGTATATGCCCGTACTGCTGGGCGATCACGCTGCTCGTGTAGACTGGTAGGCCGTTGATGGTGACACCAAAGTTTATCCTTTTTTGTTCAGTCGCTACCCCTTATATCAGGTACCAGGTATGCCTTAAGGTATGCCTTATATCAGGCCCTGTATAGCCCTTAAAAGGGGTCAGAAAGGGTTTACTAAAGCATGAGAGTAGCTTAGCTATAGCTGACGCGTTTCTATGCAAAAGGGGGCGTAGCACTCTTTTCTACCTACGAGAGAAACTGCCTAAATTTACAGATTATTCGTTGTATATATGGTGTTTTGTTTCTCAGGGAGTGCCAGATATATGCAGCAACTGTAGCAAGTACGAACCATTTTTTTTTTTTGCGTTTCCTACTATATACTTGCTTGCGTGTCTCCGTTGTTGGGTGTGTGTTCGTTTTTTGTTTTTGTTTTTTGTTTTGTGTTGTTTTCTCGTTTTTTGTATGGTTTGTTTTTTTTCGATATCAGCACGAAACACACCCACCCACCCCATCCCACCCCATCCCATGCTATCCCATCCCATCCTATCCCATCCCATCCCATCACATCACATCCCATCACGTCTCATCCCATCCCTCCGCCTCTTCGCTTTGCAACGCTGCAAAACCCGCCTCCCCTCCCCTCCCCTCTCCCCTCCTCCCGCCCTCCCGCCAAGCGGTTCTTTGTAGGATGCAGCAGCTCACCCTTCATGCGACTCGCCCAACACCTCACCGCACTTCGCAAAGCTTAGTGCTACTACAGTGGCGATGTCTCTTGCCTGGTCGGTGAAAACCCGACATGCTCCGTCCCGGCATTGTAGGGATGCGAGAGTCTATGGTCATACGACTACGGCCATGCATGAAAATGAAGTACACCCCACCCTCCCCCCTCCCCGCCCACCCTCCATGCGACTCGCCCAATACCTCACGGCGCTTCGCGCTTGGTCCAAGCAATGCCTGCCTAGTTGGTGAAAACCCAACGTACTCCGTCCCGGCATTGTAGGGATGCGATATGGTCTATGGTCATACGACTACGGCTATGCATGAAAAATGAAGTACACCCCCCTCCCCCCCCGCGTGGCCCACAACAGAAAATTAAATTAACTCATTGAAGCTGTCGTCCATATGCAGCCGCCCTCAGAGGCCGGGTCTTAGGAGGATGCAAGCTCACACTCCAGCCGACTCACCCATACCCCCCCCCTCCCCTTTGCCGTGCACGCCGCCTTCCCACCTACAATACCTTACAATGGTACATGTATATATATGTAACATATATACATATATATAATATATACATATACATTATTATATATGTATATATATGTGTATCTCAGAACCAAAAGCGACAAGAGAAGCTTGCGGCACGACGCAACGCGCCCGCCGACGGCTCGAAATTTCGGTGCTGCGGCGGGAAGGACGGACACCGAGCCGCCACCGCCCCCTCCGCCGCCTCGTCGGCTGTACGGGACGGGGGGAAGGCGTCGGCGAGCGCGGCCGCCGCTACGGGTGCCGGCGGCAGCGGGTACCGATCGCCAAGTAGTAGGACGAATACCGTGCTCGCGCCGGGGACTGGAGCGAGAGGGGGCTGGGGAGGGGCTGGCATGGGCGTCGGTGTCACGTGAGTGTGTGTGTGTGTGAGAGAGAGAGAGAGAGAGAGAGAGCCTGATTGGTTGGTTTGGTTTTGTTGGTTGGTTGCGTTGATTGGTTTGCTGCGTTGATTGGTTACGTTGATTGGTTGCTTGCTTTGCTTGCGTTGATTGGTTGCTTGATTGCTTGCGTTGCTTGCGTTGATTGGTTGGTTGCTTGCTTGCCTGCTTGCTTGCGTTGCTTGCTTGCGTTGCTTGCCTGCTTGCTTGCGTTGATTGGTTGCTTGCTTGCTTGCTTGCGTCTTGGTTGCTTGCTTGGTTGCTTGCTTGGTTGCTTGCTTGGTTGCTTGCTTGGTTGCTTGCTTGGTTGCTTGCTTGGTTGCTTGGTTGCTTGCCTGCTTGCTTGCTTGCGTTGATTGCTTGCTTGCTTGCTTGATTGCTTGCTCGCTTGCCTGCTAGCTTGCTTGCCTCTGTTTGCCCCCCGTTAGTTAACCTTTGCACTCGAATGAAACATAAATATCCCCACGTTTGTGAGCCTGCTGCTATCTGCCTGTCTGCCCTCTCTCAACATACTACGATGTTAGGGTGGGATGACTTATTTTTTTAGAAGCTCGATATCTCTCTCTCACCCGAACGATGACTTTCGGAGAATTTTGTTTTTCGGCACGACCCGACCAAGAGTTGCAGGAGGTTTCCTAAATATCACGGTTCGGGTCGAGTCAACCCGACCAGACCCGACCCGACTCGACCCGACCCGACCCGACCCGACGTCTTTCCTGGGTGCGATATGTACTGTCCAGGTCCCTCACAGGTACTGGTATGCCATATATAGCGACGGGTTAAGATACACTGTATGTAGTTGATCTAGAGTAGATATACTCGTAGATAGATCGCGATCTTTCCTACGTGTAAAATCAGCGAAGCCATTAGTTGCGAACCTTTTCTGTCTGGTGCTGTTCATCTCGTTTTGTGTTGTGTGTGTTTTCTTTGAAATCAGCGGAGCCATTACTTGAAAGAAAAAAGAAATTCCGGTCTGTTGCCGTTCATCTCGTTTGTGTTGTGTGTGTGTTTTCCTTGAAATCAGCGGAGCCATTACTTGAAATATATAAAAAATCCGGTTTGTTGCCGTTCATCTCGTTTGTGTTGTGTGTGTGTTTTCCTTGAAATCAGCGGAGCCATTACTTGAATATATATATATTTTCCGTCTGTTGCTGTTCATCTCGTTTTGGTGTGTGTGTTTTCTATGAAATCAGCGAAGCCATTACTTGAAAAATAAATTCCGTCTGTTGCTGTTCATCTCGTTTTTATTTTGTGTTTTTCCTTGAAATCAGCGGAGCCATTACATTGATTTTTTTCCCCCCGTCTGTTGCTCTTCATCTCGTTTGTGTTGTATGTGTGTGTTTTCTTCCCTCGTTTCGTCTCCCAGGCCTACGCGGAGCCGAGGCGGGTCTAACGCGTTGAAAGCGCACGGAACCCCCGCCGGTAGCGCCGCTATCAACAGCGCTAACGGGAGTTCCAAACTAAAGGGCGTTCGCGGCAACAGCAGTAGTAGCGTCGGTACTTCCGGTGGGGGGGTGGATCGGTTAGAACCATGACCACTTGTCACCCCCCCCCCTCGCGCTCCCCCGCTCACACCCACCGCCCTTCTTTTTTTGTTTTCGTTTTTTTGTATGGTATGTTGTTTTTGTGTGTATGTGTGTGTTTTGTTTTTGCGTTTTGCGTTTTTGCACACTCGTATTTTTATTTTTATTTTCCCCTTCTTGCCCCCCTTTTTCCCTCCCTCTACAAGGTGCACAACCAACGATGTTATCGGTTTGACGGTCAAACCCATACAGCAAGTTGACCCGTCTAAAAAATACCTCGACTTTTTATATATACTATTTTTAGTATAGGGAGGGCCTTGGCTTGGGTTGACAGCTGTCAGTCATGTCAAGGTGCCGTCAAGGCCGTCAACTGTCGTCTTTGCACAAAACTGGTCTCCACCTGCTATATTTTTCGTCCCGCCATACTGGTATATATATTATATATATACAGTGGTTGCTGCATGTGAAAACCCAGCGCATACTTGACATATACCTGGTATATATACACAGGTACACAAGTATACTATGAGAGTCTTTTGGTAGGGGGAGCCCCGTCTACTATATCGTCGTTCGAACGAGAGGCGTTTTTTTTAGAGGCTTGAATTGAAAGAAATAAGGAAGGAGGCTATGATCGTACATACAAACGATAACACGCGTTGCTTGTTGACAGGGCTACTAGGTACCTGGTATGTTCTTTTGGGAGGCTTCAGTAGTAGTACGCATGTTTTTTTGAGCTATGAATAGCAGCTACTATGTACGCATGTTGTTTGAGGGGCTTTTTCGTGAGAGACAGCAGTACGCGTTTTTTTTTTTAGAGACTTTGAAAAAAAAAGGGAGACTTGAAAAAAAAGGGGAGACTATGATATGTCGTACATACACGATATATATTCCTACGCGGTTTTAAGAGAGGCTACATAGGAAAGAGGGCTATTCGACGTATTATTACGGTGAGAGATTCTTCCTGCTGAGCCGTGCGTGCGGCATCGTCGATCTGTTACATAAGACGGAGGTGGAAAAAAAAGGGAGGGGTTTGTTAGTGTGGCGATGGCGTTTTTTACGGGCGGACTTTTAGAGCGAAGCACGGGGTGGCGGGGTAGGGCGAATTGGCGGTGGGAGTTGGCCGGGAGGGAGAGGGGGTGGGGTGGGTAATAGGTTGGTGGGGGATGTGCGGGCGGCTACGTAAGGTGAAAGTGGGTGGGTGCGAGGCGAGTTAGGTGCTTTCTCGGAGTTCCATCACAAGATTACCCGCGTTTTGAAGTGTCGGTAGTGCGTGTGGTGCGTGTGGTGCGTGTGGTGCGTGCGTGCGCTCGTGCGCTCGTGGGCGTGAAAAGTCTCTTCCCTCAAGGGCGTGTTTTTCGCACCTGCTGTGCAATCATCGTGTTTTTTTGTTAAATAGTGGTCTCGTACATAGAGGGCTGTATAACGGCACACGGCAGTTTTGTTCTGTTGAAAAATTGTGGTCGTCTACGTACTTACTGTACGTACGTTACGTACGTGTACGTACGTACATACGTACGTACCGTACTACCAGGTACCTGGTAAGCATTTTGGGTTTCGTACAATATTTGGAGCGTTTTTGGGTGTGTTGCTGATGATGATAGGAAGCATGCTCCCAAATAAATGGCCCTTATATTTTTGCGGACACAAGTGGGTTCGTAATGATTGGAATATTGTCTGTGATGCGTGTTTTGCGTGGCTCTTATGGGGGGGGGGCAGCGGCGGCATTGGTGACGGTTCGATGATATATCACCGGCGGCTTGGCTTACCAGTCATGGGGGGGTGGGGGGTGGGGTGGAGGGGTGGGGGGGGCGCTTGTTGAATACTCCCACACCTGAAACAGATCATGGTCTAGTAGATAATCGATTCCCGCGTATGGTCATGATCTATATAGATATTTCTTCTCAAGGCAGATATATCTCTTCTTCCCCCGGTCTTGTAGGATCTGCATGATCTGTATGATCTGCATGATCTGTGTGATCTGTACGATCTGTATGACCTGTAGCTCATGTTGGCGGGTGTGGACCCGTATAGCCTGCATGATGTAAGCACATGTTTTCCTGGAGGTGGGATCTGTACAACAGATCCCTGCACCTCTTACTACAACGGCAGGCGAGGAACTACTAGATGATCTATCTGTAGATAGATCTATCCGAGGTGTGAGTTGGTTTGCTGGCTAAATGGAGACCACAGTTTTTTTTTTGAGAGAGGAGGGGTGCGGGGTGGGCGAAAAAAGAGGCTGCGAGGCTTTTTTTTTCTCTTCTCCCGGCTGACCTTACGTGTACCAGTATATATTAGATACCGGTAAAGCTATATCTCTATAACCTGGTACATCTATTTATCTATATGTCGCCTGTTTTGGGCGATTTTGGGTTTGTTTGCTGAGTGAATTGTGACAAAAAATACCGGCATATAGGGGATGGCGGGCGGGGGGGGAGAGAGGAAGGGGGAGGGGTTTGCGTTTTTTGGTTTGTGGTGGGTGGTGAGCAAAGGTGTCGGTTTGACGGTGTCTCGTTGTGGCTCATCAAGGCCTCATTGAACTTAATATATTATTTTTACTGTGGGGATTACTTGACGGCTGTCCGTCATATGCCGTCAAAGAAGGTCGGTCAAGCCGTCAGAGGATGTCCGTCAAGCCGTCAACAGACGTCCGTCAAGCCGTCAAAAGCTGTCCGTCAAGCCGTCAAAAAACGTCCGTCATGCCGTCAAAAGACATGGTCAAGCTGTCACAAGCTGCCCGGCATGCCGTCTAAGGCTGCCCGTCAAGCCGTCAAAAACTGTCCGTCATGCCGTCAAAAATTTTCCGTCAAGCCGTCAAAGTTCGTGACGGATGTCGGTCAAGACGTCAAGGGTCTTGGCGGATGTCCTGTGTAAAGGTACGTATTTGACGGACGTCCCGCCAATGAGATTTGACGGATGTCTCGTCAAGGGGCGTTGACGGCTGTCCCGTCAAGGTGCTGTCATGTATAACGGTTTGACGGCTTTCCGTCAAGCCGTCCCGGGTATATTGATGCATGTCCGTCCCCCCGATATTCCGAAAATGGTTCAGGTTAAAAAGTGCGACCTCTATCGTAGGACACGTCCAATTTTTTTTTTCACAGTTGCTTGAAACGGCAAAGTGGCTATATCACAGTTGACCGCACCACCGCCTACAAGTCGACCCGTCGCCCTGAAACCTTCAAAAGCCTCCTAAAACCTCAAAACCCCTCAAATATCGCAAGCAAGCCCTAAAAAATTCTTGACCTCAACCCTACTACAGCACCTCAAAAGGCCTCCAAAACTAAAAAAAAAAAGCAAAACCCCTCAACTAAAAAAATGCCTCAAAAACTCAAAAAAAAAACTCCACCCCGCAAAATTCAAAAAGCCTCCAGATCAGGTAGAACTCAGGTGGACCTAGTCCAACGCCCAATAACGACATTGAACAGCTGCTGCGCTCGCAAGCGACACGGAGATCACGCGAGTTAGGTCTCGTCGACCCCTCCTTGGCTGTTGCAGGTATCTCCCTGATATATACGATCTGCACGACGATCTGGATCACGATTGAAGGGTCGGAGTTGTACGATACAGCTCTTGCCCAACAACTCATAACCGGGCAACGTTGCGGGACCTCGTTCCTTATTTAGATCTTGATCTAGATGACCTAGCTCGTGATCTAGATGATCTAGCTCGTGATCTAGATGATCTAACTCGTGACCTAGGTTGATCTAACTCGCGATCTAGACTATCTAGCTCGTGATCTAGATTATCTAGCTCGTGATCTAGATGACCTAGCTCTTGACCTAGCTGACCTACAGTAGCTCGTGATGTAGATGACCTAGCTCGTGATCTAGATGACTTAGCTCGTGGTCTAGATGACCTAGCTCGTGGTCTAGATGACCTAGCTCGTGGTCTAGATGACCTAGCTCGTGATCTAAAATATCTAGCTCGTAATATAGATGACCCAGCTCGTGATCTAGATGACCTAGATGCCCTAGGTCGTGATCTAGATGCCCTAACTCGTGACCTACATGACCTAGCTCGTGACCTAGATGATCTAGCTCGTGATCTAGATGACCTAGCTCGTGATCTAGACGACCTAGCTCGTGATCTAGATGACCTAGCTCGCGATCCAGATGACCTAGCTCGTGACCTAGATGACCTAGCTCGTGACCTAGATGATCTATTAATAGCTCGCGACCTAGATGACCTAGCTCGTGAACTAAATGATCCACAGCAGTAGCTCGTGATCTATCCGAAGTGTGCAGATGTTTTCAAGCCGCTTGCCATCGCCGACGACCGGGAGGTAAACGGCAGCAGCCCCATGCGGTGCAGGGCTTCATTCACATTCAGTCTATTATTCCTCCTTGGGTGACGCAGTCTCTCCCTTTTCAGCCCTCAGAAGGGGGAAGGCGATCACGTCTCGGATAGACGTTGCCCCTGAAGGCGGGAAGGGAGGGGGGGGGGCGGGGACGCGAAGCAAAGCAAGCGACAGCAAAAAAGCGACAACAAGCGACAGCAAAGAAGCGACAACAAGCGACAGAAGACGAAAAAAAACGAGGGAAAACGAAAAAAGAAAAGAAAAAAGAAGAGCGGCGGGCGATAACAAGCGACAGCAGACGAAAAAAAGCGAGGGAAAAAGAAAAAAAGAAGAAGAAGAAAAAAAAAGAGCGGCGGGCGATAACAAGCGACAGCAGACGAAAAAAAGCGAGGGAAAAAGAAAAAAAGAAGAAGAAGAAAAAAAAAGAGCGGCGGGCGATAACAAGCGACAGCAGACGAGAAAAAGCGGGGGAGGGAAAACAAAAAGAAGAGAGCGGCGGCGGAAAAAAGTGTGTGAGGATACTTATTATGCCGTCGATCCGGAAGGACAGAAAAGGTTGGTTTTCGATCCACTCCGTATAAATTCGACGGGGTGTGTCTGGACTCTGGACAATTCCCTATCTTCAGTCGGGTCGGGTCGAGTTTGCAGTTTTTTTTTGTGCTCTATCTGGGGGCGTTTTTAATGCGAGAGTTGGAAACTGCTTCGTGTCCTGCTCGCGGGTTCTAGGAGAGGCGCTGCGCTGTGAGCAGCAGCAGCAGCAGTAGCAGCAGCAGCAGAGCAGTCAGCCCAGCATCGGAGAGGTGTTTACGCTGCTGCTGTGTGGCGTGACCGTGTGTATTAGTAGGGTGGTGATATATGCTTTGGGCTTCGAATTTTGGTTTGTTCCGATCGAAAAGGCACTTTTTGAACAATATTTTGTCTCCGATCGGAAACCGGCTTTTTCGGTCCACGTATCCGACTGCGTAAGAACAATCACGGCCTTCATGATTTGGAGCACATGCTTTCCGTACACATGATATATACGATCATAAATAGTCGCAAGATTTAATCAACCTAAACCGCTGATTATTCATTTTGTTGTCATTGATGGTTGATTACTATTTTTGATTATTGACTATTTCTATTTTTGTTGATTGTTGACTATTTTTGATGATTGTCGACTATTTTAGTTGATTGTTTGTTGACTATTTTTGTTGATTGTTGATTTTTTTGTTGATTATTGCTTATTTTCGTTCATTGTTGATTTGTTTTGTTGATATGATATGATGACTATTTTTGTTGATTGGCATGAGTGACGACGGCCGTAGTATTCTATGAATAGACTCTAAGTCTCACCCGCTAGGAGCATGATCAAGCGGTCGATGCCGATCCCGAGGCCCGCCGTGGGAGGCATGCCGCGCTCAAGCGCGTCGAGGAAGTCCTCGTCCACATCGCACGCCTCCTCGTCTCCTGCAGCCTGAAGGCAGTAGACAAAAAAAAAAATCAACAGGAAGACATTGGAATTTTGCAAGTGTTGGAATATGCTGGAGCAGTAGAGTGTTGGATTGTTGGATCACTACTATTAGGGCATTTAACCACTAGAGCATCAAAGCAATTGATATTCGTTCTCCTGCAGCCTGAAGGCAATATACCGAAAACAACAGCACAGAAGAGCATGGAACTGTTGGAGTGTTGGGATACTGGGAGCAGGAGGAGTGTTGGATTGTTGGATCATTAAGAGCACACAATCATGAGAAGCATCAAACGTCACTATTTAATAGAGCGTTGGGGTGATGCGTACGAGAGCATTTACAACAATACGGGTATTGGGGCACTCGAGCAACGTAACATTCGAGCGTTGGGGCATTCGAGCGTTGAAGCGTTTAAGCGTCAGTGGAAAATTATGACTCTGTCCGGGAATATAAGAATCATTCGTACATTAATACGAATACCAAGCGGTCCTTTCATTCACACCCAGAGTCGTAGAGCACTACAGTACGAGCGAAGCTTAGCGTGTTGGGGTGTTACATACAGAGGCGGCGGTGGCAAAAACAAAAGAGAGAAGACAGCAAAAAAAGACGCACTCGGTCGGGCTAACCGGTTCGCTCGAGGATACCATGGCTGCGGCAGGACGCTGAGCAGCAGGAGGAGCAGCAGGAGGAGGGGGGCGGTAACTTCTTTCTCGAGCGGACACCACGGGATACCCACCCACCCACCCACCCACCCAC